>JAJOZX010004739.1:0-272500 GCA_023014485.1 Bathynomus jamesi
TCATTTCTCAAAGCAATTTTTAGCATTTAGCAATTTAAATAGACTATCAAGATTAATACATGATTTTAGCCATTCACAAAATAGGAATAAAATAATAAATAATTTTATTTTTTATGAATTATGAGATAATTACTATTCGTTTTTATGCAAAAATAAGAAAGAGAAGGTTTATATTCAATGCGTTAATGTATAAAAGAAAAAAATGCAAATACATAAGAGTAAAAAAAATCCGTATTGCGTAATTGCGCGGACGTCGGCGAAGTCGGGCGGAAGGGGTTAATACTTAAAAGAGCGACTATAGAGTATGTTGATGCAAATGGTCAGACCTTGTGTGACGGTATATTTTTGAAATTACTTCATTTACTGTCGTGATTCATGATACGCTTGAGCCTGTGCGCATTTTATTTTGCTGTGCGCGCGGGTTTCACAACTCGTGTGCGCGCGCGCACACGAACACACCTCAGAGGAACATTGCCTGAGTGAGTGAGTGATATATTTATATTTATATTTATATTTATGTATATAATATAAAACATCTCATTTTCCAATGAGTTGGTGATAAAGCGGAACAACCCGGATATAAAATACAGTATGGCGCCAACATGGCGCTTCCACTACGTATGGCGTGGTCCCCAACTTACTTCTAACAAATCTTTTGCATTCCAACCTACTTTCAGCCACCTCTCGTGCATCACCTAGATCAATTCCAAGCTTCCTCACGCAATCATTCATCATGACTATCCATCTTCTTCGTCTTCCTCTCCTTCTACCTTCGCAAACACTCTTCTGCACACTTTTTCTCTCTCTCTCTCTCTCTCTCTCTCTCTCTCTCTCTCTCTCAACATGTCCATACCACCTTAACAGACTTTTCTCAATTTTCATTTCCATATATATATATATATATATATATATATATATATATATATAGATATATATATATATATATATAATATTTTTTTTTTACCGTATATATGAGATAGAGAGATACGGTTAATTCAAATTAATTTATATATACTCTATACGAAGATCAAAGCGGAAGTTGTATTTTTCCCAAAAGAGAAAAACGAAGAGAAACGAGGAAGAGGAGGAGGAGGAGGAGGAGGAGGAGGAGGAGGAGGAGGAGGAGGAGGAGAAAACGACAAAGACGAACGAAGAGAGAGAGAAGCGGAAACGGAAGAAAATGGAGTCCAGAAGAAAAAAGACATTTTGGAAAAGAAGTCGTTAGAGGAGACCGTAAGTATTAGTTCTAGATTCAATTTTATACTATGCCCTCTTAATCGTTACAACACACACACACACACACACACACACACACACACACACACACACACACACACACACTTCCACTGTACTTTTGTCCTTTCACGAGTGGGTATGAGTGTATTATTAAAGGATCAATGAACTTTATTCCGATCAGCAGAATATCGTCAAAAGGACGTTTTTTTTTAGCTTTGAAAAAGTTTGGAAATTTCGACACTGAATTGGATTGGAAATAATTCGCGTTCAAAAGTGTTTTGTGAAATAGATTTTCTTTCCAAATGACCAACCAACCAATTCGTATCATTTCCCGAAGCTTTTATATTCGTAGAATATATATTTTTTTTACCCCCTTTTCAGATTGACCTGATCGAGTCCATGATTTGTCTTCCGTCAATTTCGCAAATGACCTGGACACCCCATCATCATTCTGTTGTTTCTGACTTCATTAGGAAGCCCAAGGAGAAGATCCTTTGCTGCAACATTCTTGGCCCTCCTGGCGTAAAGGGACTCAAGATTACCAGGCTAGCAGTCAACCTTAGTTTGCCTTTAGGAAATGTAGGCGCTGTTTGGTATTTCGTCAAAATTACTTCGAAAGAACAACTCTGCAAAAGAAATCTGTCTCAGAACCTCGCGTAAGTCGCGCATGCGCTGTCCCCCTGCCGAGCAGGGCCGGATTAACCAAGAGGTACAATAGGCACAGTGCCTAGGGCCTACGAAAAAGTTTTGGGCCTAAAAAAATCTTAGCTGACTCAAAAATGAGAAGAGGAAACTGCTAAATCAAACTTAATAATTTGCTTTAATTGAATTACTTTATAAATACAGGGTGTACATAAAGTCAGGATCTATTTTTGTGAAGCACTTGGAAATTATATGGAATTCAATCATAAAATGATAAAGTGGTAACATTTATTAAATAATTAAGAGTAGGATTCGACGTGACGCCCATCAGTATCCCTGCACAGCTCAAATCGTTCCGCAGCATTTCTAAACACATTCTGGAGCATTTGCGGGGTTATGTTATCTGCAGCAGTTCGTATACGTGTACGTAAGTTTTCAAGACTCGTAATCTTCGTCTGATAGACGTGCGATTTGATAAAGCCCCATGCAAAGAAATCTAAAGGGTTAAATCTGATGATCTCGCTGGCCCAAGGTCTGTTGCTTCCGCGTCCGATCCAGCGATTTGGAAAACGTCCATTTAGATAATCCTGAACAATTTTGGCATAGTGACAAGGAGCACCATCATGTTGATAGACGACGGTACTAACAATCCTATCCCCGTCGTCTCTCAACATGATAGTGCTCCTTGTCACTATGCCAAAATTGTTCAGGATTATCTAAATGGACGTTTTCCAAATCGCTGGATCGGACGCGGAAGCAACAGACCTTGGCCAGCGAGATGACCAGATTTAACCCCTTTAGATTTCTTTGCATGGGGCTTTATCGAGTCGCACGTCTATCAGACGAAGATTACGAGTCTTGAAAACTTAGTACACGTATACGAACTGCTGCAGATAACATAACCCCACAAATGCTCCAGAATGTGTTTAGAAATGCTTCGGAACGATTTGATCTGTGCAGGGATACTGATGGGCGTCACGTCGAATCCTACTCTTAATTATTTAATAAATGTTACCACTTTATCATTTTATGATTGAATTCCGTATAATTTCCAAGTGCTTCAGAAAAATAGATCCTGGCTTTATGTACACCCTGTATAATACATCTACAAATGTTGTCATATTGTTGAGTTTACTGAGTCATAACTGTGTGTGTGCTGCATTCTTTGCAGCCGTCAAACCAGGTACGAATAGAAGTAATTAATTCATCAAATGCAGCCTTATAAATAGCAACAATGAGGTGAATGTTCTTCTAAATAATTTCATCATATTTCGCCCATTTTGATATGCTTATTTTCATCAGGGACGATGAATTATAGTAGCAAAGAATTATAGTAGCAAAGTATTGTAGTATCGAAGTGTATATCATAAACAAAGTATATTATAGGCAAACTATCATAGTCATAGTATCAAAGTATCATAGTCATATATTATATAGATCTATAATTATATTATGGGACCTATACATTGTATACAATGTAAACATTTATCTCTTGATCTATCTTGTGGGGGGTCTACGATTGAGAGAGTGCCTAGGGCCTATAAAGACTTTAATCCAGCCTTGCTGCCGAGTCATCTGAGATCCTAGAAAAAATTCATTCAAATTTGACGATGTACTACGCTGTACAGCGATGTTTGACCTTCATATTCCTTTCTCTCTATTTCCATCTTATAAAATTATTATACTTGAGGTATTTATATCCACGACATCAGGCGAGGGAGTATAAAGGTACATTGTTAAAAACCGCAGGATCTTTTAGGGGGTTCCGGATGGCTCTTCCGGCTAAAGCTGAAGATTCTAATACCATGCCATGTAACCTCGAGTCCCACTCCCTCTTATTTATTTATGAGAGTCAACAGAAGAATGCAGAAACTTTAGTGGAGGCCTTCATTTCTCTGAGTTCAATTTTTATCGACGCAACATGTGAATTATCTTATCACATCTGCTTTATTTGTCAACAGCTATGGTTGCTCCCAAGATATGATACTGGTTTTATGTATTTAGTAGTTAATATTTTTTGTAATTATGTAATTATTATTATTGTTGTTGTTGTTACTCTATATATTTATAGGTGTAATTACCTTGACAGATATGGTATTTTAAAAACCGATGACCCAAGATCAATTCAGCACTTCTTCGTGAACGTCTTCCAACCTTTTCTAGTTGACGAAGACTACAAGAAAAGATCGTCCACGAATTCTTCGGAATGTGTAAAACTCCCAATTTATAAGAAACCAAAGTTTTCGCTGTCTCCCGCGGTCCTCCGTCACCACAGTGAACTGAGCAGTGTCCGTCGCCAAATGTATCTTCTTGGGGGAACTCGTTCACCAAGTAAGCCTCACTCTCAACGACCCGCATTTGTTTATACCAGAAGACGCGATTCGTTTTTGCCAACCCTCCTCACAAATTAAAAAGTTTCAAGAGATGACTGCCATCAGCGACATTGAAGGTAATTATGATACTCAGAGTAGGCTGTTAACATCATTGTGTGGCTACAATATGATATGATAATGGAATATTTTAGCAGTTATAGAAATTAGTATAGAAAGTGCTTCTAGTGTTGAATTCAGCTTTCTCTCACGGGGTGACGTCCCTTCCCCAGTGACCCCCCATGAATGAAAATGAATCATTTCTCCGTTGCTCCGCTCGTGAGTGGGTGTTACCTTGGTTACCTTGGTTTTGCTTTCGCCTGAATTGTTCGTTCTGACGAAGGTCAAACTTGTCACTCCATCTTAGACCTACAGTTTAACGTGGAATCCGAACCACCACCCCCCACGGGCGGTCAGAACTTGCAAAGTCCTCGGACTTGATCTCACGACCTCCCGATTAGCAGCCCAGCTTTTAACCACTAGGCTACCCAAGGTACCCATTTACCTACCAACCAATTTTTGTGTGGAAGAATGAACAGCTAGGTTTTGCTGCGCGTCACCTGCCGTCACTATGTTTCGAGTCCGGGGCCGGTGGATTATATTAGTCAGCTGTGCTAACCACTACACCACTGAGGCGTGACGACACAATTTGCACTTGATGTGGTAGCACGGACATTTTATGTTGTCCTTTTGTTCGTATTATTTATTTCCACTTAATTCTTCAAATGAGGAACTAAAATTGTTTAGCGTTATAGTAATTTTAGAATTTATCTTTAACTATTATAAAAACATCAAGTTTTTCTATTTTAATCTTGTTTTTTCACAAATTAAATTAAATTTACACTTACGTTATATAATTAAGGAAACGAGGATAAGCCTCAATCGAAATAACAAGTAGGCCTATGGAAATAGGAATCTGGTCTAGCACGGGACAGGAGTAGGCCTAAGGTTGTGAAGGAAAGTTTCCATTCATAGGGCTTTAGGAGAGACGGAATGAGTTTCTGAATTGATCTTAAAAGTGGGGCCTAAATTCCCACGGGCACGACGGGACTATTAAAATAAAAATGACATGGAAGGGAAAAATGCAAATTTCTGATGCTGTATGCAACCCGTTCTCTGACAAGCTGTATTCCACTCTGTTCTCGACTCGCTGACTGAATTCTCCCGGCGATGCGTTCTGTTTTTCCCCCCATCAGCACTTGGGTTTTCATTTCCCATTCGGAAAATAATTTTTACGTTCCTTTTTCGTCTGATTCTGGAAATTACAAATAATTTTAAGTTTTACGACTTCCTAACTGTTTTATATTAGTTAACCAACTTATTTAATAAGATTAAATCATTTTGATATTTATCTCAAGTAAGATATTAACATTAATCTATTTATGAATACAGAATTGGACGAAACGGAAGGTGGGCATCAAGTGACGGCTAAATTTATTCTTTGTTTGTGGAACAGTAATTTCTCCCTAATTACGTATAAACGTGTTTGGATTTGTCTGGCTGTTCTTGTGCCAGAAGTCACGTACCCCTTTTTGGGATTGATTTTAAGCCTACATGAAATTTTTTAATCTAACTAAACCTAATTTGTTTTTCATTTATGTTACAAAAATTCTATCATAAATCATATTAATTAACCCCCAATTTTGCAATCCCAACGCTATTAAAAAAAGGCTACAGTAAAATCTTAATATAAATTATTTATCTTTGTTTGTTGTACTGTATATAAGTAGGAAAAGAAACTTATAATGAACACTGTACTACAGTACAGTATTTGTGAAAGTACTGTACTTTAGTTTTATATGTATATATGGTTTTTTTCATGAGTAACCAACACTGACACCAAAATTTTATTTACAGTAGGCTATGCCGATGATTCCATTCTTCACTTCTCCACCCGCTTCACAAAGCGTCCCTCTCAACAGTCACTCCATGCTTCGCGTGGGATGGCTATGATGCACCTGACCTTTGATCTTTCTACTATATCTGATTTGGAGCAGAGAAAACCTTGTGCTTTCAATGCCTCAAAATCTGTATGCCTTCATCTGTCTACTCGTCACAATCTTCCACAGTACTATTCCCCTTGCCTTCACAATCTTCCACAGTACTATTCCCCTTGCCTTCACAATCTTCCACAGTACTATTCCCCTTGCCTTCACAATCTTCCACAGTACTATTCCCCTTGCCTTCACAATCTTCCACAGTACTATTCCCCTTGCCTTCACAATCTTCCACAGTACTATTCCCCTTGCCTTCACAATCTTCCACAGTACTATTCCCCTTGCCTTCACAATCTTCCACAGTACTATTCCCCTTGCCTTCACAATCTTCCACAGTACTATTCCCCTTGCCTTCACAATCTTCCACAGTACTATTCCCCTTGCCTTCACAATCTTCCACAGTACTATTCCCCTTGCCTTCACAATCTTCCACAGTACTATTCCCCTTGCCTTCACAATCTTCCACAGTACTATTCCCCTTGCCTTCACAATCTTCCACAGTACTATTCCCCTTGCCTTCACAATCTTCCACAGTACTATTCCCCTTGCCTTCACAATCTTCCACAGTACTATTCCCCTTGCCTTCAACAATATACAACTCAGTCCTTCCTCTTTTCTTAACATTCTTGGCGTTTCCTTTTCTCGTGATCTTTCCTGGAAAGATGACATATACTCTTTCTAAAACAGCTTCTTCACCCCTACTCAGTTGCTGTTTCTGTACAAGGGACTTGTCCGTCCCCAGTTTGGAGTACGCTTCTCGTATGTTGGGTGGCTCAACCCACACGGCTCTACTTGACCGGGTGGAATCAAAGGCTTTTCGTCTCATTAATCCCCCATCTTTAATCCCTCTATTTTTGCTGCAGTTCTCTCTCTCTCTCTCTCTCTCTCTCTCTCTTCTCTCTCTCTCTCTCTCTCTCTCTATCCCCCCTCCCCCAGCAGGTAGTGACTCTCCTTCCACGTTGGAGGGGGCTCAGGCTTCTGCGGAGATTGTCCCCTCGTTAGTGAGGGGCTCTTCAACTCCCGACAGCCCTGGCTGTTCGGGAAACGGGTCGTGCTAGGGGGCGGTCAGAATAGGGGAAGCTCCCTCCGTGCAATGCTTTTTAATGCTAGGTCGATCAGGAACAAGTTTTGCGAGCTACGGGCGCTCTTAGCATCAGAATACCAGGATATCGTTGCTATCACCGAGTCCTGGATTCATACTAATCGTAGGGACTACGTTGGGGAGTTCGAAATTCCCGGGTATAGAATGTTTCGCAAAGACCGCACCCATGGGGAGGGGGGGTGGGGTACTAATATACGTCAGAGACACGTTGGGTCCGGTTGACTGCCAGTTCCGGTCGGAACGGGAGCTGCTTGGCGTCGATCTGAACGTGGGAGGGACGAACTATAGGTTAATCTTGGTGTACAGACCTCCGCATCTCCTCCTCGAGGAGGATACAGCCCTGTACACCGAACTCAGTAGCCTGCTAGGGGATAGGGTGTGTGTAGTTTTAGGAGACTTCAACTGTCGCGGCATAAAGTGGGAAAACAGGACTGCCGATGCTGAAGGGAGGAGGCTAGTTGACTTTGCTGATGAGAACTTCCTCACTCAGTGGGTCAACGAGCCTACACGAGGCGAAAGCGTTCTAGACTTAGTATTCACGACCGAAGACAACCTCGTCACTGGCCTCACCGTTGACGAATCATTGGGCGGGTGATCACGGTCTTATTAGGTTCCGTGTGTGCGTCCCTCGGGTGAAGCGTAGTAACTCGAGAGGCAGTAAGCTCGATCTCCGGCGGGCGAACTTTGTTAGCCTCAGGGATAGCGTAGGAGAGATGGGGTTAGAGGTTGGCGGCGAGGTTGAGGGAGTGTGGAGTGCATTCCGGGACGAGTTTATGGTGCTGCAGTCTGCTGCCATACCCTCAAAACCGGTCACCCCTGCTTCAACGCAGCCTAAGTGGTTCAATCGTGACATCGCTTCGGTTAGATGTACCGCGACAGTCGTTGCCGATAGAATAGACAAACTGAGCGCGTTTAAGGCTCCTGGGCCAGACCAGTTTCTCCCCAGAGTGTTGCGAGAAGTGCACGACCAGGTGGCTCCCCACCTGGCTACAGTCTTCAACAAATCGTTGGAGATGGGCCAGGTGCCTGGTGACTGGAGGGAAGCCAACGTGACCCCTATCTTTAAGAAAGGGGATCATGAAAGTCCAGGGAACTATCGTCCCATTAGTCTCACTTCAGTTGTAGGTAAATTATTAGAAGGGATAATAGCTGATAGGATCGTTGACCATTTGGATTCCTACAAGCTGCTTGGGAACTCCCAACATGGGTTTAGACGGCATAGGTCGTGTCTCACCAACTTGCTCGAGTTTTTCCACGTCATGTTGAGTGAGTACGATAAGAGTAGGGCGATTGATATACTTTATCTCGACTTTCAGAAAGCCTTTGATAAGGTACCTCACCGCCGGCTAATGGCGAAAGTGCGCGCGCTGGGTATCGGTGGGGAAATAGGTAGATGGATTGAAAACTGGCTGAGGAATAGGCGGCAGAGGGTGGTAATTAAAGGTGCTGGTTCGGGTTGGGCCTCGGTCACTAGTGGGGTTCCTCAGGGTTCCGTTTTGGGGCCACTGTTGTTTATCATTTACATAAATTATATCGATGGTGGCATCGTCAGTCGGATCGCCAAATTCGCTGATGACACCAAGCTTGGGGCCAATGTTGGGACGCCCGAAGCGATCGAGGACCTGCGTGCGGACCTAGGTAGGATAGGAGAGTGGTCCGAAAAATGGCAAATGCCGTTTAACTTGGGTAAATGCAAAGTGATGCACATTGGCTACGCCAATCCCAAGTCGGACTACTCGATGTTGGGTAGTAATATCGAGGTGACTGATTTAGAAAAGGACTTGGGTTTGCTAATTAGCATGACCTTAAGTTTACGAAACAGTGTGTAGAGGTGGAAAAGAAAGCCCAGAAACTATTGGCTTATATCAGGAGGCAATTTCAGTTTCGGAACAAGGAGATTGTGCTCTCACTGTACAATTCCCTTGTTCGGCCGCACCTGGAGTATGCTGTGCAGTTCTGGTCGGCCACCCTCAGGAAAGATATTGAGAGGCTGGAGCGAGTGCAGGCGAGGGCCACAAAGTTAATCCCTTCCGTTAGGCATATGGGCTACAATCGACGGTTACGCGCCCTGAACTTGTTTTCGCTTGAAACTCGGAGGCTGCGCGGTCAACTGATAGAGGTTTTCAAGCTCTTACGCGGGTTGAACGATGTCGATTTTAGAAGTATGTTTAGTTTAAATGATAACCCAACTCGCAACAATGGTTGGAAGTTGGATTTGAAACGGTTTAGGACTAGTGTGTGTGGAAATTACTTTACGTATAAGATCTGTGACACATGGAACAGGTTACCTTCGGAAGTTGTGAACAGTTCCTCTGTGGATCAGTTCAAGAAAAGGTTAGACCAAATCTTGCACACTATTTGAGTGTGTACAAAATTTTCCGTGGCCATTGGTACCTTCTCGGTATGGGCCGCAAGGCCTTTTGAGGTACTTCTTTTCCTTGTAACTCTCTCTCTCTCTCTCTCTCTCTCTCTCACTATTTGAGTGTGTAAAGACATTTAGGACCTCAGTCTGCGGAAATTTCTTTTCCTATAAAATAGTTAATATCTGGAACCAACTTCCCTCACAGGTTGTTTCCAGTCAAAGTGTAAATGTGTTTAAAAATAGGCTAGAGAAAGTACTGAATACTCTCGTAGTTTAAGACTAAAACATAAGAAAACTCTGCAGGAGTTCGCTTGCACGGTGTCTCTGTGAGCAAAGTAAATATAGAGCTATTTATATATTCTCCATTTTCCTGTAAAATTTCCTTGGCTACTTTTCCAGGGTCAAGGTATTTTCTTCAACCTTTTTCCGTACCTGCCTCTGGCAGGGAGGGAGCGGAGGGTGGGGAGAGAGCCTTCTACTTTTCTATCCAGTTTTCTACTACTGCTAGGATAGTTGAAAGAAAAATAAACTTTTACAAAATTTTCCCTGGCACCCGTTGCCATTGGTACCTCCTCGGTATGGGCCGCAAGGCCTTTTGAGGTACTTCTTTTCCTTGTAACTCCTTGTAACTCTCTCTCTCCATTCCTTCTCCTTTAAGGAGCCACGCAGCACCAGACTTTAGACACATTTTCATTCCTTTTCTCCAACTCTCTAACGCAAGAGTTAATCGGTATTCCCAATCTTTCACCTACTCAGCCGGTCAACTCTGGAGCAATTCCTCAATTCATCTTTTTGGGAGGGTGCAAATCCCATCATTTGCGATTACAAAGCTAGAGAGTTAATTCCAATTGGGGAAAGTAAATATGTATAAACAATGAATGTCTTTTTTTCATTATTTTTGTACAAAGCCGAAAACTCTTGTACATCTTTATAAAATGAAATAAAATCTACGCTTTTCTGCTTTTGAATTTAACTACTTATCATGGAACTGGTTTTTTATTCCTCTAAAATGTTATATTAACATAAGAGTTTATTTCACTTATTTGAAGGACAAAACATTTCATCTGATGAAATAATTTGAAATGAAATGAGTGTTGTTAGCAATTCGTACAGAGTATTGACTATAGCAACGTGTCATCTCACCCGTAATCCTTAAATAATTTTAGGATTTATCAAATTACATCGTAGCAACGTTAACATTTATTCCGAGTAGCACACAGTAATATATCTCTATTCAACAGAGAAACGAGAAACGACTTCAGTTTATCGTTTGGAACTATTTTTGTATCGTATGTTGTTGAGTAGTTAATGCAGTGGTGTAGTGCTGTGGGAACGGCGTTCCCTTACTTTTTTTGGTAGACGGCGTTCCCTCACTATTTCAAATAAATCCGAACTTACAAATCTCTAACGTCATGAAATTTTAATTCCCACCCCTAGAAGAAATATGAGAAAGAATCATTAACTGTTTCATTTCTTTTAGCTTCGACTGAGGCAATGCTAGCCTATAAAGATCTGATGAAACAGTCACCACGGCGTACCAGTTGTTAACTTTTTTTTAGTTAATCATTCCAGTTGTTAGCTATTTTTATTGATCGTACTGGATGTCGTATATCTAATGACACTGGAAATACTGCATCTTTAACCTTGGAATATATCCTAATATCCAGTGCATATGACCTCAAAATATCCCTGAAATTGGTCAGATTTCAAAAGATTTCCCGGGGGGCTTACAGTGCCCCCGGACCCCCAGCTGTATGGGCTCGCCGCGCTCGCCATTGTCCCCCCCCGCATCTGAGTAACACTTTCAAAATGCGTTCCCTCACTTCTTTATTTAGCACTACACCACTGAGTTAATGTCTAAATTTACTTAACCTTTTAACACCGGAATTGTTTGTAGGTTAAGTTATGAATGCGTATATTTGAAAGGTTACCAATATGTAGCGGTCGTCTTTTAAGGGTTAATTACATCAGCATAAATTATTTCAGAGATTTTGTTGAACTGGGTGGAACAAATTCACGTGTTCCTCTTTAGAATCGGTCACTGCAATTCTCCTACAGAAAAAGGACTTCTTTACGAGATACAAGAAACCACTAAAAAAGGCAAGAATTATTACCATGTTTTGTTTTTTTAAATTTTACTACTAAAACATTTTAAATTGTATAATTCAAAGTGGCCTATGTAGGAAGATTTCTCCTGAAAACTCATACATCCATTCTTGTAGGCTAAAGCGACACTTTTTGTTGTCATTTATATGGTACTGGAAAAATTGAAATAGATGAAACTGGCTTGTCTGAACTAAGTAAATAGGTCCTTGTACTAACAAATATTAATGTTCTAATCCTTCAGCTGCAGTTCTAAGATCTTTATTACTGGTCACCGAGAGTCCTTCTGTAAACACCTTGATGAACTTTCTCCATTTGCAGTTTTCACCTTTCCCTTTCTTGTTCAAAGGAATCAGAGAGAAACTTAAGGTAAGTTTACCTAAACTTGCAGCAAAAAATTTTGTAATGTGTCAGTGCGTGAATAAATACAGTAAGTTGCATGGTTGAATTAAAATAGAAAAAGGTTTTAAACATTTTATTAGTCTGTTAATATACAAATTTGTCATTTTTTTTCCTTATTTTCAAGCAATTTCTAAAAGAATTTATGGAGAGGTGTGATCATCTTCAACCCCTGGAAACACCCTTAGAAAAGATTTACATCGAACCTGTTGACTACATTTTGGAGAGCGTTTATGAGGTCATGACTATTTTGAGGATTTTATGGACCAATTCTCCAAAGCATCAAGACAGGTTTGTATGATTGCACAAAGTTCCAGAAAGAGCAGTAAAATTTTTAAAAATATCGGCGTTTAATATCCGCGAATTTCTTTTCAGTAGCATATTTCTACGTTAAATTCATCTATTAACTACTCTTGTATTTGAAACTTACTTATAGCAATATGATGGAAGATTACTTTGTCCGACTGTCATGGGAGATCGTCAGAGCGTGCCAGTATCACTTACCTTTAAGCGTTATTTTTACGAACGCTTCACCAGAGGGAACCGTTTTGAACGCCGAAACTAAAACGAAAGAGAGAAAAGAAGAACATTCCCAAAAGTTGAGTGAATCTCCGTCAGAAATTGCTGTTAGTGAATTGACTAAATCTCCTGTCGAAGGAATACTCAGATGTTGTGAATCATGGAGGAATTGCTACTTGCAGGTAAAGAGAAAACACTCATACCCGAATGATAATATCGAAAACATTTTACGCAAGTATTAAAAAATTATCACTAGTAACTTGAAACATGTTTAAAACGCGAACGAAATCAAATTTATAGGTGTAATTATTAAGTATACAGACGTATACCATGAATGCCTCTCATTTATAAACAAAGTAAATTTGTATTGTAGATATATGAACATTTCCATAAAGAAGCGAGGAACACTCGGTGGAGCTTTGGTTACCAGACCCGACCCTTACCTTCCTTCCTGTTGATTTGTTTGTCTCACGATGTGAAGACTTAAGATACATTTGGCAAAGCAAAAACCAACTGACGAGGTGTAATTTCTTTTTATTATAATAATGAGAGAGTTATTAAACTTATATTTTCGTACGATTAACTAATGTTTCAACAACAAAAATATTAATCTTTAGGAATAAGTGTAGTTAGAGACACAATACTGAAAACATTCTAAATTTAGAAGTTAAAATTTCTTTTTGAGGTTGTATTCTAGCGAAGTTTTTCCTCTTGGGTATAAAATTTTCTTCTCAGATGATATAATAACTTGAAATAGAAGAAACTGTCTTCAAAATTTCCATTTTGAGTGATTTGACCTTTGTATAGAAGGTTGAGGGAAGGCTTTGTTTTCTGTGAATGCATACAAACCGAAATTGTTATAAGTATGTACCGAGACGATGATTTCGTGCTGAATCTAAAGCTTCTATGCAGATACAACACAAAAGAAGAATGTGTTTTGACGATTCGTTCAGCAGTTTCTCTCGAAGGGTGTGTTGGACCCGAGGTTGACATTCTGGAGGAAGAACTTTCGCAAGTAGATGATGTTCTTCGGGAAGCATTAGAAGGCATTCAAGCTAAAAGCAAATACGCATTTGACCTCACATCGAAAGAATGGCTCAAACATTTCGACCAGTAGGTAACTGTGTGTGTGTGTGTGTGTGTGTGTGTGTGTGTGGTGTGTGTGTGTGTGTGTGTGTGTTTCATTGAAACCTTTGTTCCTTAATTTCTTTTGACAAAATTTGATTTTCTTCAGTAAAGGATCACTTAATAAATAAGAGTAACGAACCCTCATTGGTTATTTCAAATTTAGTACTTTATATACAAAAATGGCATAATTTAACAAAAAATGTTAACCTACATTGTTAAAAAAAAAATTGTGCAAGGTTTACTTTTTTCGTTATATATACAGGGTGTCCCATAAGTCCGGTCTCATAGAAAAAATTATTTTAAATTTACAAAAGTAATAAATTAGAACTAAAACAAATGTTTAAATTTTTTTTTCAGGTAGAATAATTATATTAACCATTGCGTGTTATTCTACGCGCAACAAAAAAAAAGGTCCCAAAACAAGACATCAGTTTGGACATTTGCTTTACTTATAATGTGAATTTAATTTAAAATCAATTTTCCTGTGAAACTGGACTTATGGAACACACTGTATATATGTATATACACCTGGTGAACCAAAAGTAGGTGGACAGTAGGTTCAATAGGGTTTGTGTTATATTATATTATAACTATGGTGTTTTGTTATATTATATTAAATATTATAACTAAATTTATTTAAATTTAATCTTTTTTCTTTTCAGATAGTTCAGAGAACCCATAATGGCAAATAATCTAAATACTGATGCCAGAAATGGGTGTTAAAAGAGTATTGGAAATCTCAAAATACTGAAACTGTTAGAACAAAATGGGTTGAAACATTTGGTACTCAAGCCCCAAAGAGACAAACCATTTACCGCATACGTGACAAATTTGATGCCACTGGCTCAATTCTTAATGCCCCAAGAACTGGTCGACCCAAAGCAGTTTGCACAGAGGACAATAAGCAACTTGTTGCCGAAGCATTTGTTCACAGTCCCAAAAAGTCCACCAGAAGAGCCTCAGCAGAACTGGACATTTCACAAACCTCTATTATACGAATTCTGAAATCTATTGGGTTGAAAGCTTATCGTCCACGGCTAATTCATGGCTTATTGGAGGATGACCCAGACAGGCGGCTGCAATTTAGTGAGATCATGCTGAACGAAATTGAAGGAAATCCAATAATTTAGATAACATTGTGTGGACCGATGAGGCTTCTTTCAAATTATCAGGTCATGTTAACCGACATAATTGTGTTTACTGGTATAGTGAGAACATGCATTTAACATTAGAGCAGCAACTAAACCAGCCTGGTGTCACTGTTTGGGTGGTATTTCAAGTTCTGGTGTTTTAGGACCAATTTTTGGTGATGGAACAGTCACAGGTGATAAGTATCTCGAAATTCTAATGAATGAAGTTGTTCCACACTTACAACAACAGCCTAATTCACATGACCTCTATTTCCAACAAGATGGGGCCCCTCCACATTATTCAAGAGCAGTCCGTGAGTATCTTGATGAAACATTTCCCGAGAAATGGATCGGCCGAAGAGGTCCAATTGAATGGCCTGCACGTTCACCTGACTTTACCCCAATGGGTTTTTTCTTTTGGGGAGTACTCAAGGACAAAGTTTATAGTCGAAAACCACGAAGTGTTGGTGATTTGAAAAATTACATCAGAGATGCATTTCAAGAAATTAATGCACAAAGAAACTTGTGCAAAAATGTTTGTCGAAGTGTGAAAGGTAGAATTCAAAGTTGTGTAAATTGTGATGGACAGCAATTTGAGCACCTGCGTTGATAAAATTTTCAGTGCTTTTGTATTGTATTGGTATAAGTTAATTTTTTTTTATTTTGTATTATAGTATACAAAAAAATTAAATATAATTGTATATGTATTCTCAAAATAAACGTTATCATTTACTGTCCACCTACTTTTGGTTCACCCGGTATATTAGTTTGTATTTTTAACGATTATAAGAATATTAAAAAAAACTTAAATTAAATATAAAAACTACAATTTATTAAAAAAAAATTTAGTTTTCGAGAGAGGATAGAAGAAATCGAACAGAGATATCAATGCGTCATGGTCAGCGCTGTTCAAATTTCCGAAACTACTTCTCAAGGACTTGAAATTTTGAACGTCTTCAAACCATTAGCTTCGAGGAAAAGCCTTTTTGCGGTTTTTTATATTATGATGGACAATGTAAGTGTTCTTTAGAAATTAAAAGGTAATCTCTATTTTTCCCACACAGGCGGGGGGGGGGGGGATTGAACTCGGAGAGTAATTTAAATCAGAGCAGTCACAGGAGTAAAATGACAGCAAAATGGACGAGTGCAATGTAATTGCAAATGTTGCAAGAGTGCCACCCCCACCCCGTGCTGCAAGCCCTCCACCCCCTTTGTTGCAAGGCGCCCCTTGTGCCACCCCCTTGTTGCAAGGCACCCCCAAAATGGGGGAGGGGAATGTTGCAAGAGCAAAAAGGGTTATGCAACTTGGAGGCGGAGTTATCCCCCAAAGAGAAAGAGAGAGGAGGAGAGAAAGGCGGAGGTGGTGGTGGTGTTCGCCCGACAGCTGTCAGACGCATATGAGGTCTTCAGCCGTGCCGCCGCTCTCTTATAGGGCCCCTAATCAGCCAGTTGGCTTAGAAAGTTGAGTTGCCAGTTTGCGTTTATTTAAGTATATATTCTGGCTTAATCAGCCAGGTGGCGTAGAAGGCTGAGTTGACAGTTTGCGCTATTTATTTAATTAAACCATATATTAATCAGCCAGTTGACGACTTAGAAGGCTGAGTTGCCAGTTTGCGCTATTTATTTAATTAAAGCATATATCCTGGCTTATTCCATCAGTTGGCTTATCTGGCTGAGTTGCCAAGTTGCGCTATTTATTTAATTAAATCATATATTAATCAGCCAGTTGGCTTAGAAGGCTGAGTTGCCAGATTCGCTTTTTTTTATTCAAAACATATATCCTGACTTTAAGATCCATTTGGCTCAGAAGGTCGAGTTGACAAATAGCAATTAATTAAAACAAATATTTTGTCTTAGAAATCCGCTTTAGAAACCAAGCAAATGCTATAATTAAATACTGTGTACAAACAAAAAGAAATAAATAAAACACCAATACATCATTCTGTTTATTTAGATGAATTATTGGATATAAATATACAATGGGGTGTGTATATATATATGGTCAAAATAATAATAGCATTATGAATGGGAAATATATAATCAGAAATATACAAAACGTTGTATTATCAAAATATTAGTACAGGAAAAATATATACAGTTATATAAAATATATTGAAAATATACGAAACGTATATTCAATTGCATATTAGTACAGGAAATATATATACACAAATTAAATCTATATCCTTTGTTATATGGTGCAAAACGCTAAACTCACAGGTAATAGTCTACATCCACATCGCCGTTACTTTGTACGACGTAGTAAAACTGTCCAAGCATCACTTCACCGTTTAACTGATACGGAGGTCTATACTCGACATAAATGGCTTTCATATCATTCACTACTATTTTTGTGCCCACTTTACACCCGGCGGGCAAGTTATCTTTAAACACGGCTAGAACGCAATCAAAAGCACGCACAAAGAGGTCATCGTTAACTACATCATCATTATTAAATATAAGTTTATAAACACGCCTTTCCAGTCGGGGGTTTTTTCTTACCGTCCCGAGCTTTTCAATCGTGAACTCCTCTTCACGCTGCATAGCGGCATTGGAAATAATCTTCCAAGTCGTAACGACAGCTATCCATTAGATAGAGGAACAGTTCTTCAGGGTGAACAGTATCGGCGAGCTCAGCTCTGTGCCGCTCAAGTGCTTTGTACCAAAGTTCAGGATATTTCGAAGAATCTAAACCTTTTAAATATGCGTCCAGCTCTAGACCATTCTCCCCCTGTTCATTCCTACATTCAATAAATCCGTCGAGCAGAGCGGTGTATGCGTGTTCAAGAACCGTGTCAAAATAAGTCATATCCGTAACACGAGCGTCTAATATAGGCTTCAGCTTACGGAATCCGACGATTTCAAACATTCTGTCGAGGATGAAACGGTTTCGTGTAGGGACAAGAACGTCATTATCAGCTGTGTTCTTCCACATCAGTCAATGCATGGTTGTTCGTTATTTATACACAATGTGCAAACAATGGTATATGAGGAGGCGTCACTAATCAGCTCTCTTCTTGTACCTATGCCAGCAGGTATTCTATAACGGTCCTCTGCACACCTCTCAACTATCACGAAGGTTTTATTTATCTCCTCAACACTTAAATAAATAACGTTACGTTTGCCTGCCTGCCTGCCTGCCTGCCTGCCTGCCTGCCTGCCTGCCTGCCTGCCTGCCTGCCTGCCTGCCTGCCTGCCTGCCTGCAGATCGTTTCAAGCACATAGTTAATGGCGCCGGTTTCACGCCTGAACACGCGCAATGACTTCGTCACGGAGACGTCGTACGAGGCGTTGAGAATGCTTCTCAAAAGGAGTTCCATCGTATTCGCACGTCCAATCGGTTCGAGCTCTGAGATGACTATGGCACGTCCACTCGGCGCAAGTTCTGAGATGACTGAGCCACAGGAGGCAGGCAGGATCGACTCGACGGGGCGGGGTGAGTCACGCTGAAGATACGTGTATGGGTTTGTTCGTACTCCCCACTCCCCAGAATACGCACCAGGCATTTTTTGCAAAGGTGGATTTTCATGAACTAAACACATTTTATAATGGTTTTAATGTTTTATCGCTCACCAGATGTACATTTCCACAAACTAAACATCTTTACAAACCGGCGCGCTATTAGAGAGAAACATGTTCATATTTATCCTTTTTGTTTAACAAGCGATACTCATCTATAAAGTCTGTTAAAAACTCACACAGCCTATTAGCCACAACCTCACTACAAACCTCATCATTATATATATTAATATAGTGGTAAAAATACTTAAGATTGTCCATGATGACAAGATTTACATTTTCAGTCGTAGGGTACGAGTAGTCGGTATGGTGTAACATCATAATACCGCTTGTCACACCACTCATCCACAAGACTCGCTACCAATAACTGTTGTTTATCTTCTGATCGTATTGCTGCTTCTACTACGCGGTATATGTGAGCCTTTATAAAGCTTAGGTCTATAATATACCTCAATACATCGTCTGTACTACGAAATCGTACAACCCCCTCGCCAGAATACCCGTAGAGTATTTGAACATCTTGGTCCTTCGCACGGCTCAATGCGGCCTTAAAAGAGGCAAAGGAAGGGGGAATAGGAAGTTTTTCAGTATCCACAACATCTATGCACTTTGCAGAATACCACTTCATAAATGTTGAACACGCAATATTAAAGGTAGCCATTAATATTTTTCTTCTATGCGTGAGAATACACGTCTGAGCTCAAGGGTGTACAGAGGTCAACTGAGTACGCAGGGATAGAGGCCTGCTCAGGTTGCGGCATGACGCGTTGCCGGTCTTACAGTGGGCGTGGCTTAGCTTTTTACTGTACACACACACACACACACACACACAGGAGAAAGTGAAACGCTAGTTGAAACACGATTTATTTAATAAACGAAATATTCAGGGTGTGTATATATTTTCAAATACGTGTAATAAATAAGTTAACAATAGACATATCAAAGATTACGGTATCTAAAGGGCACGGTGTCATAGGTACCAGGCACCTGGTGGCGTTTCCTATAGGTGTTATAATGTTTCGGATCAACAAAGACCCTAGGATCCACTCATGGCTGGTCTACCTAACTGTATTCGTAATTCTGTATGTCCTCCGTGGTGGCGGAGGGGACCTACAATTTTAGGTGGGTTTCGAACCACAAGAACAAGAAATTTATGTAAAAACTGCCTGTACATTGGCAACGACAAATTTTTACAAAACTAAATAATTATCAACTTAAAACTAATTAATTATCGATTTAAAACTAAAGATAGAATCTCTGGATCCAGAGGATCAAGTCATAATAGACTACTATCCACAAATATGTTACACTCTATATCTATTTATAACCGACATGCAAATATATCGGATCCAAAGAATCCAGTCAATTTCATTACGGTATCCATCAATACTAATACCTTGCCAACCAAAAATAAGTCACGGTCCATATCGATTGCGGACCAAGTCAAAATTTACAACCATATACATTACAATATATATACTTAGGAGGAAAAGTGTAGGTGTGGCTGTAAAGACTGTACATTAATGTAGAAATGTGTGTGCACCCATTTTGGGTCTCCCATTTCAAGGTGTTTGTGGGGCAAGTGAAGATCATGAGTTTTTCAATACCTCACAGTACTATGGGGGGCACCGCTCGGCAGAGGAATCTCTTTAAATGGGGTGTGTAAGGACAGAGTATCCCCTAACCCAAGATGCTGCCTCCCTATATCCCACAACACTTGTGTTGAGCTGTGGGATTTATCACCACAAAGCCTTAATTTTACTACCTTAAACTATACCCAATCTATCAACATATGCGTCTAATCGATTTTTAAACATGTTTATAGACGTGCTACTAATTACTTCTACCGGCAAACTATTCCACCTATTTACTATTCTATGCGTAAAAAGGTTTTTCGCAACTGCTGTCTCGAACCTTCTACTTGTCAACTTACACCCGTTATTTCTAGTCCTATTATATTGAGATATTTCGAAAAAGCTATCTCTACGTTATCGAACCCATTCATAATTTTGAAAACCTGGATTAGATCACCCCTTAGCCTCCTAGTCTCGAGTGTAGTCAATTTTAACTCCTTAAGCCTATCCTCGTACGACTTTGACCTAAGCGACGGAATCATCTTAGTTGCTCGTCTTTGAACTCTTTCGATTTTGTCTATATCTTTGCGCATATGCGGATTCCAAAATTGGACCGCGTACTCCAAATGGGGTCTAACTAATGATTTATAAAGAGGAACTATAATATCGCGCGATTTGTACTCAAAATTCCGAGCTATAAAACCTAGCACTTTGTTCGCTTTATTGACCGCTGCTGTACTTTGTTTCGCTACTTTTAAATCACCAGTGACTATATCCTAAATCTTTTTCCTGCTCTACGCTTGTTAAATCTTTCCCTGACATACTATACACAAAATTACCGTTACGCGAACCTATATGCAAAATTTTGCACTTAGCAACGTTAAATCTCATTTGCCATGTGACTGACCAATCAACGATTTTATTCAGATCTTCCTGGATTTTACCTCTATCTTCGTCATTAATCGCCCTACCACCAACTTCGTGTCATCCGCAAACTTTGAAACTGTACTGACTAGGCCGACATCTAAATCGTCAATAATATAAGAAAAAGCAAGGGGCCCAACACAGAACCCTGAGGAACGCCACTAGCTACATTAGCCCAACACGACTCCGCTCCATCAACGACCATCCTCTGTTTCCTACCTCGCAACCTCTCTTCTAGCCAATTTATTACTACACCCCTGATTCCATGAGCCTTAGTTTTTTCAATGAGTCTTTTGTGCGGCACGGTGTCAAACGCTTTTTGAAAATCTAAATACACTATATCAACCGCCCGATGTCTATCGTAAACGTCAACCACGCTTTGGAAAAATTCTAAAAGATTAGTTACGGCACACCTTTGTACCCCTAAGTTCCTTCACGCCCCCCAGCTTCTGCCCGAAAATTGTGGGTGCCTACAGTCAGTGGGGCGGGCGGTCACCCTCATCATCTTCCAAGCACACTAATCCTTCAACGAATCAAAGTTAACGACCCGCCGATTCGCATGGTTAAGCGTGATACCCTTAGCCTTCACGATATACTTCGTATCATCCCCTATCCTCACCCGTACCCCATAGGTTTTTGGCCTGTTGACACAAACGAGTCGCGTATGCGATGTCTCCATACTCATCCTTGATCTCGTCAAGGAACTCCCCAATAGCGGGCATGTATTCACCCCTCCTCGCTGTGAATATCACGCTATCTGTATCGGCATACAAACCCTCCCGCCAAGAGAATGCAATAGGCCCCAAAGTTTGATGCGTGCGTAGGCTGTTGTGAAGCTGGCTACAGGAATGTTTGTAACCCGTGAGGTATCTGTGAATTCGGTATTGTTGTACTTTATTATGTAAGTATTACCTACATTCACAATCTCCATGACCTCTTTATCGGGTGCGTTGGCATAATCCCAGACTTCACTATAACTTTGTGCCAAATGAACGTTCCCTTTGCCGGTATTCTGTGCAAATTTTCCCCAAAGACTGTTTAGGCACAACTTTGCACTAAAGCGCTTGCCAGGGTTCTTTACAATTTGGTACGATCAAGCTGTATACCTTCACGGTAACGCTGAATATAAGACGTTTTTTCATCTTCGGTATCAACCCCTCGCGGATATCCTGACGCCTCAACCTTATCCTTCAAAAAGCGTTTATATATGGTGTGAAAAGGTTGGGTAGCTTCTGAAACCTCCACACCTCATGTATCTTCATTATTCTATACCCATGGCGAACGGCTAGGCCACAGTCAGGGCTTGTGTATACACCTCTGATCTTACGCTGGTGGGTGTATGGTCACAATCACCATTGTTCTCTTCTGCGCACTTCACGCACAGGGGAAACATGAGCTTGTGATCTATAACGACGGGTAAGATCGGCATCCATAAATCGCGAGGGGGGAGCACATCTACGAAAGAGTCCAAAGTAGCGCTCATTCAAGTTGGCCGAAAACTCCTCGATGGTTGGTATGGCGGGACCCACCATTTTTTCAGGTGCACCTACGGGGTACGGATTGTTCTTCATCACGTAGGGGTATAAAGAACAGAAGTCGTAGTAATGGAGCTTCACACCCTCCGTAGGCGGAAAGTATAGCTTGAAGGATTTGTACGCCCTCCGAACAAGCTATCACCGCATTTGAGAGGATCCAGCACCATTGAACGTTTGATCGTGTTTATTTCTTCACGGTACTGTCCATCTGCCTCCATCCGTGCATCATACTCATGCTCCCACAAAACTTTGTGAGTGAACTGGGCGCCTATAAGTTGATCGCGAGTGCGGGTCCACGCAAGACTGTCGGCTGGCGATCTACCGTGGATATCTACGATTCCACACTCAGGACGGGGGCATCCGTACCACCAGCAACCGTTAAAGGAGTACACAGTCTTACCAGTGGCACAGTTTTCACTTAGACCATCAACCCAAAAAACACGACCATTAACCTTAATGGGTACTTCATCCGTGTTGCGGGCATGCTTTATGTATACACCTGTCTGCTGCTGTAGGTGTATGAGTCAGTAAATAGCCTTGTGCCCATAACTGCGGGGGTTGTTTCTGTGGATACTGGCTAAGGTGTCTTTAGGCATGAAGTTATTCTTGAACACCGTAAAACATAATGAGGCGATGGTGGTTGCGACTTGCAACTGATCGCATTTGAAACGACATATGTACATCCTTCTAAAGGCTTGGAAACATACTCTAAGCACGCGCACATCATTCACGCAATAACGCTCACATTCATCAGCTATATTATAAGGATTACATTCATTAAAACTGTTGTAGTATCGGTCAAAATCTTCACGTTCATCTGTGCTCATACATTCGGGTTGCTCATTGTAGGTAGTCCTACGTAATTTAAAGTTTCGCTAGTGAGGAATGTGTAAGGGAAATATCCTTTTGAAACTTCAGCGGCTACGCCCATCACCTTGGGTAGCTTTGCTAATTTACAAGGTGTGAATAATAAAGTGTCTTTAAACTGTACATTACCTCTTATTTGCATCTGTATTAGTTTGTTGCCTCTTTTCAAGGGATCACCTGTAAATATCTCAGAGACTCGTGCTCAAGCAACTCCTTATAAAGGAACTGTGTGTCAAATTTTGCCCCGTTATGGGCAGAATATACATTTTTTTTAACTTGTCCGCTAACTTGACAATATAGGACACAAAGAGTTTCACAGGGCTATCGTGGCATTCGTTTTAAAAGTTTGTCCGTTTTCCACATTTGTGACACTCATCACACTCGATCTCCATACACTCATCACAGATAGTCTGGCTTACAAGTAAATGCGGAATAACCTCTTTGGTTTCAGCATTCGTGTATGTTTCTATATCGTAGTACACAGTTATACAAGGGCTGTTTTTAGGCTTGGCGTCTTTCATATAACATACATGCTTTACTCCAACCGCCTTATATTTCTCATGGCATGTAGAACAGTGAATTTCATCACATTTATGGGTGAATTTCCCCAATTATCCATCATGTGAAACATACCACATTCACAGATTCTCATTTTCCTGCACGTACCAATTGATTTATGGAGCTCAAAACAGTTATTATTGAAAAATGTGCGTCTACACACATTACAATCCCTCTTCTCAGCTTCAACTACACGGCTTTCACATTTGGTGCTTTTACACTGCTCACATACCATGTGGCAATCTTTACAATGTTTCACTATATCATCCGCAAACTCGATACACCCCTTACACAAATCATGATGTCGTCCATATTTTCGACTTTTATCATAACTCGCGTAAAGGTCCCTTATATTACGGATGGGGAGATACGTTGCCCCTGACAGTCCTAAAATAAGTAGGGGTCTTGTACGATCTCTCACACAGCTTTTAAAAACATACACAGTTCTACGACGATCATCCAGTCCAAATACAACTATACGAACATTCATTTCCTGTTCTACCCTTCTCAGCTCTTCAGGACCCATATCAGTCAAACTCAAGTTTACAGTCTACAGCTAGTTTACGGGCACGCTCCACTACCGTAGGCAACCAAATTTTTTGACCGTGTATTTAGTACAGTAAACATACGAGCTAAGACTACTGCTATAAAGCCGCAACCACGATCGACGTTTATATGCCGTCTAAAAATGCCTGAGAATTGAAGTTAAGAGTATAAGGTGTGGCACTATGACCCGCAACACGGAATACACGGTCAATATTTACCGTGAAGTTGTCCATATTGAAGGCTATACTACTTTGAGAGGCCTGCATTATACGGCCTAATATATACTCTATATCTTCAGCTGCCAAACGTCTGAACGGTATTACTACCCAAAAATCATCTACATCTCCGTCATCTGACCCGAATCCAAGGACAGCCTCGTCCTGACTTCACGTTCGTCGCGGTTCTGAAGGGCAAACTCTACAATACGTTCAACTATGCGCCGTAGTCCGTGTTCAACACCATTGCTATACATGGACCTAGGATCAACCCTGACTATATACCGATTTCTAGTCAAGGCCGGGGTGGGGGTGCGGTGCGCACCAACTCGAATGTTATGTCAGCCTCAACAGAACGGGGAGCTACTGTGGAGGATGAATAAGGGGTATATTTGAGAAGGTACTATTGTGGGGTTGTGACGTAAGACGTTGAGGGTTGGGGCTCTATTACTGGGGTCTAACAACCGGCGCAATCCTGGAGCGCTTTATACCTGACGTGGAGGGTTCTTCATCACGCCTCCGCTTTGAACTGGCGCATGCTACAGGTGTCGCTGGTGAGGGCTCGTCGGCGGGGATGACTCTGTAGCTGGAGGGTCAACGGGGTCTGTGATATCGATGATGGGGTGCTGTACATCGTCGTCATTCACGGTTCTGTGGAAGAAAACAAAATATAAGCAGCACTCAATATTTGTAATATTTTGTAAATGGACCACTTAGGGTGTGACGTGTTAGAAATGGAATCTGTAGAAAAATTCAGGTTCACGAGCCCATCCACATGTATTATATCTGGACCTACAGGATGTGGTAAAACGGTGTTTATGCTTAAAATCATTAAAGAAAAGGGGGAGATGTTCTCAAAATTTGTGCATAAAGTTATATGGTGCTATTCGACATACAATCAGTGTTCAACGAGTACCAAGAGGTGTTTTGTTCCACAAGGGGTTATATGACGTTAATTCGTTAAAGGGAAATGAACATCTTTCAACATTTGCAACATTTTAGCATGGCTCCGGGTTCGAGACTCATTGTAGGCAGATGGTGCATAGCACACCCAGCCAAAACTTTTATGAATTATCTGGATTTTTTCCCGTACGAATTGTTCGGCGATTTATCTACGGGGATCATTAGGGTACCCTGGGTAGCGAAGCCCTGGCGTGGGCTCGAACCCACTACCGTTTAACGCGGTCGCGCGACGCACATGTACACAATATCAACTGAAGCTCGGAGGCACTGGCTGATTAAGCCAGAATATATACTTAATTAAACGCAAACTGGCAACTCAACTTTCTAAGTCAACTGGCTGATTAGGGGCCCTATAAGAGAGCGGCGGCACGGCTGAAGACCTCATATACGCTTGGCAGTAGCCGAGCGAACACCACCTCCTTTCTCGCCTTCTCCCCTCTCTTTCTCTTGGGGGATAACTCCGCCTCCAAGTTGCAACATTTTCCCTCCCCCATTTTGGGGGTGCCTTACAACAAGGGGGTGGGGGTGGCACTCGCAACATTTGCATTTGCACTCGTCCATTTTGCGATCATACTACTACAGGGTAGGTGTTCAGTCCAATTCACGCTTGGGCGGCGATTGGAGTCGAACCTGGACGCTTCACATTCTGAGTTCAATCTCAAACAAATCGAATAATTAACTTTAGAAATTACCTGTCATAAGTGAAAATAATAAAATGGGATAAAATGAGATGAAAAACTTTCACATTTACACCCATTCATTTTTGTAGTCATTGCCATAATTGAATAAAATTAGAATTCAGTTTGTTTTTTAAATTAGATTAAGTGGTTTATGTCAGATTTCACTTGAAAAAATCTTTAAAATTGTGCCGTATTAAATATTTTTTAAGTGGAACTATTTAATTCAAACAAAAATACCATTATACTGTACGTGTCTATACATAGTGGCAATCATTCTCTACAATATCTCTTCCCCATTCTTCTCTACTCATAAAATGGCTCTGCTTTTGAATATTGCCGAATAATTTACTTTTGGAAAGGTTTGAATTTT
Source organism: Bathynomus jamesi (assembly GCA_023014485.1). Taxonomy (NCBI): domain Eukaryota; kingdom Metazoa; phylum Arthropoda; class Malacostraca; order Isopoda; family Cirolanidae; genus Bathynomus; species Bathynomus jamesi. The sequence goes on from JAJOZX010004739.1 coordinate 26,739, forward strand.
ATATACTTGCGTTTATATTCACATTGTTATAGTTAAGTAACTGAATATTAGTGGTTTTTAGCGATTTAGAAGTTTTCATAGCGTGCCGGCTTAATTTAACTTAAACTTGTGACGGTTATAAACGTTAACTACTTTAACTTCGCGATGCCGTCGCAGAAAGCATCGTCTGCTAGGTGTCGGGTTAATCGGTGGTATACGGATTTTAAGGATTATAACGGCGGTCCTATGGCGATTACCGAGAGATCGGTTTGTTTCTTTTGTGATTTAAGGGAAGAGATAGTTGATATATAACGTAGTGTACGCGAGGTGACGGAAAGACTTGCAACGCTTGATGAAGGCAGGGGTAGGGTTACAGTTGACGAAGGCCGAACCTATACTAACGTTGAAGACGTTAGTAATTTGAAGGGTGAGGTGAGGAACCTAGTTTCTAGTATAGGTAGCTTATCGGGAAGGTTAGATAGAGTTGAGGAAGGGGTTAAGGTTGGTCCGAGATTAGTAGACGGGGAGGTATTTAGAAAAGTTAAGGGTGGAGCTAGGCCACGTAGGTTAGGTGATAGGAATCCCCCCCTCTATCGAGGTTTCGAACCCTTTCGCCCAGCTGGATAGGGATGTGAACGAGGGGGGAAACTATTTTAATTGGGGCTCCTTAGTGCGCCATATGGACACAAAGTTCGTTGAACGGAATCCAACCAAGAGGAGGAGGGTCTGTATACCAGGGCCCAGGGTTGACAGAATTCGAGACGAAATAGATAGGATTGATGTTGCCTCCCGTCACTCGATGTTGGTGACGATGGTTGGGGGGCAACGACTCGTATAGGCCCGATACGAGAGTGCCTGACCTTTTGGAGAGAGGGGGTTAATTAGGTCCATGAAGACAAAGTCAGATAGGTCTTTAGTTCTAGGTATTACCCCTAGGCACGGTTTGGGTCTTAGGATTACGTCAAAAACAATATTTTTTAATACTAAACTAGAAAAGATTTGTGCTGAGAAAAATGTATCCTTCGTAAAACTGTGGTCAGAATTTAGTGATCCTAGCCTTTTTATAAAAGATGGGGGTGCATTTCAATGAAATAGGGAATGCTAGGCTAGGTAAGTTAATCGAGAACTTCGAAAGCTGTATAGGTCGAAGCCACCTTTAAACGTTGTGGGTCCGGGAAACGCGGACCTGACGAAAAATAGTTTAAAACGCTGATCCGTGGTTAAAAAATAATTTAAACGTCTTTTATTGTAACGCGCGTAGTATTAGAAATAAATTGAACGAATTTAAGGCGATAATTTATTCCGGGAACTACGATATAGTTGCTATAACCGAAACGTGGTTAAATACCGTGACTCGGGACTTGTTGGGAAACTTGATATAGCGGGTTTTAAACTTTTTACTAATGATAGGTTACATAGGATTGGTGGCGGCATTTTGCTGTACATTCGTAGTCCCCTTAGGGCTATCGAGGTTATGATAGATTTTCCGGCAGCAATTAATGCGATATGCGTTGAAGTTAGGGCGCGTAGTATTAGTTTTAATTTTGTTGTTGTTTATAGACCTCCCGTTCAACCCCTCGATACAGATACTAGATTTTACTCACTTCTTGGTAACTTTATTAATGATCGGAATAGTATAATTGTCGGAGACTTTAACTGCCCTAATGTTAATTACGAGACTTTTACTGGTAATGAGGAGGGTTTGAGACTGGTTGAGTTCATGTAAGATAATTTTTTACGACAGATGGTTACCGAACCAATGCGCGGTGACAATATCTTAGACGGTGGTGGTGACGAACGACGATAATATAGTCGAAGGTTTAGAAGTAGGTGAGAGTTTTGGATGTAGCGATCATCAAATTATTAGGTTTAAACTATTGATAGAAAACAGTAAGGTCAGTAACGTAATAGAATTCCACGATTTTCGTAGGGCTAATTTTGATAGTTTTGTGGACAGGATGAGAGTAGTGGACTGGGATAATTTATTTATGGGTAATGACGCAAATTTTCATTGGGAGGCGTTTAAAGAAAGTTTTACGAATATCGAAAGGGAGTTTATTCCTCGTAGGCCCAAGTGGTGGACTAGGGAAATAGAGTTCATAAACGAGCGTAACAGAGCGTATAGAATTAATAAGCGCAATGGCATGGTAGCTAACTTTAATAGATATATCGAGCTTAGACGTCAGGTTAAAAGATCAGCTAGGAATGCTAAGCGTAATTTAGAGATACTTAGAGCTGCGGATGCTAAACATAATCCAAAAAAGTTTTTTTAATACGTCAGTAATCGTAAGCCGATAAAAAATAACATAGGCCCTCCAGTGGACGTTAACGGCGCTTTGGCTTCCGACGCTCAGGCGATGGCGGGTATTTTCAATAACTTTTTTGCGACAGTTTTTACCGTAGAAGACGTAAATAATGTTCCCGACGTGGACGATATCGTTCCATTTAGTAGTGAAACTATTTTGAATGAAATAACTGTTTACGAGGGTGAGATTGCGCATTATATCGATAAGCTAAAAGTGAGCAAGGCTCCAGGCCCTGACGCTTTTTATCCCAGACATTTGAAAGATTTGAAAGACGTTATCGTAGGCCCCTTAACGAAGATTTTTAATCAGTCACTGGAAGCGGGGATTATTCCTGAAGACTTCAAATTAGCTAACGTTACGCCCATTTTTAAAAAAGGCGACTGCACAGTAGCTAGCAATTATAGGCCTATTAGCTTAACGTCAATTGTTGGTAAACTTTTGGAATCCGTAGTTAGGGATTATATCATCGATCACTTAGAAAGTCGCGATTTGATTAATAGTAGTCAGCATGGGTTTCGACGCCATAGATCTTGTTTAACTAATTTGTTAGAATTTTATAACGAAATAGCGCGCGAATACGATAGGCATAGAGCGGCTGACGTTATTTGTTTAGATTTTAAACAAGCGTTCGATAAAGTTCCGCATAGAAGATTAATTGCGAAGGTTAAAGCGCACGGTATACGCGGTCAGGTGGCTAACTGGTTGGAGGAATGGCTTCGTGCTAGGAAACGGAGGGTCGTTGTTAATGGTAGTGAATCGGGGTGGTTGGATGTAGGTAGCGGTGTCCCACCGTGGCCGGACAGTTTGCCTACGGACAGTTTGCCTACTGGACATTATGCCTATGGACACCAGGCCTATGGACACCAGGCCTAACGGACATGATGCCTAACGGACATGATGCCTAACGGACATGATGCCTAAAGGACATTTCGCATCTACACTTTCATGACGAGAATATTTTCTTAATTTTTTTTATTATATAGTGAACAACTGTGGTATATTTATCCTTACCTTATTTAACTTATTTAACTTCAGATTCATGCAAAAGAATTAATTCAGGTTAGGTAAGGTAGGTTAGGTTAGGTAGGTTAGGTTGCTTTTGTTCCTCTTCAAGATGTTAGCAACACGTTTGAACGATTTACGGCTGTTTTTGACGAGGAAACGGACGAGATCTTGGAAGACTTTCTAACCTATTTCGAGGCTACGTGGATTGGAATTCTGCAATAAATGTAATTAAAATAAAATTAAATATATGAAAATGAAATAAAATGAAATAGAATGGAATAAAATCGATGCCTCAATAAGCTGCGTCTGTTAGGCGTGTCGTCCTTTAGGCATCATGTCCGTTAGACATGGTGTCCGGTAGGCATGGTGTCCGGTAGGCATGGTGTCCAGTAGGCAAACTGTCCGTAGGCAAACTGTCCGTAGGCAAACTGTCCTAGTACCGTGTCCCACAGGGTTCAGTGTTAGGCCCATTGCTATTCGTAATGTACATTAACGATATAGATGTAGGCTTGACCAGTAACGTGTCAAAATTCGCGGACGATACTAAAATAGGCGGTAAAGTTGTTAACGTGGACGATGTAAATAGGATTATGGAGTGGACGGATAAGTGGCAGATTCAATTTAACATAGACAAATGTAAAGTTTTGCATAGAGGTTCTCGTAACAATAATTACACGTACACGATGGATAATAGACAGTTAGCGAGCGTTGACGAGGAAGTAAATTTAGGCGTACGCGTATCTAAGGATTTAAAAGTTAGGAACCAGTGCCTGGAGTCTTGCGCAAAAGCTAATAGGATGTTAGGCCTCATTGCGCGCAATTTCGAATTTAAATCGAAGAATATTATATTGCCCCTTTACAAGTCCCTAGTCAGGCCTCATTTAGAATATGCCGTTCAGTTCTGGTGCCCGTATTTGCGTGAGGATATTGATAGGTTAGAAAGGTTTCAGTGTCGCGCCACGAAACTAATTTCGTCATTGCGCAACAAGTCTTACGAAGATAGAATTAAAGAGTTAGACTTGCATTCACTCGAAACTAGGAGATTAAGGGGGGAGCTTATTGAAGTTTTCAAAATCGCTAATAAATTTGATAATGTAAATTTTGACAAACTGTTCACGTTCGATAATAGCAATACTCGTAATAACGGATTTAAGTTGCGTCGCAGACGTTTCATTACTAACATCGCTAAAATTTTTTTTAGTACAAAGTAATTGATAAATGGAATAATCTTCCCGCGTCCGTCGTGAACTCTACCAGCGTTAATATGTTTAAGAACCGTTTAGATAGGCATTTTAAAAATATTAACGTGGTTTAAAATAATAAGACAATTAGCAACAGGCGCTCTGGGGATGATGGTCGAGGATGAGTCTGTTGACGATTAATGCCAGCTTGTGACATGCCAGCGTGTGATATGCCAGCAATAAAATTATTATAAAAAAAAAAAAATTAGATTAACACGAACGTGGATGTAGCTCGTAGCGTAAACTAACCCACTTTTTTTTCCTTTTCTTATCCTCTCTTTACTTACATGTCTGTAGTTTGCATGGTATGTTAGTGTTTGAGTTAAGACTGTGTTTGCATAGTTTGTAAGCGTTCTTATTTTACTTCTTTTCATCTTTCACCTCTTTCCTATTCTCTTCGACTATTTTTCCGACTTGTCGGCAGTGGCCGGCGGATGATGATGGGGTCTCTCTCTTTTTCTGAATGAATGTTAACCCACAAATGATAGGTTTTGCTACTTACTTTACCCTTTATTCTCCTCTTTTAACCCCCTTCTCTTTCCTTTCTCTCGGGCTAACCTTAGAGTGGATCTTAGGGTCTTTGTTAGCCTTAGCTTCTGTAGAACTTCATGTACGATGCTCGTAGCGTAATGAGACACAGTTTTATGATGTTCTCAATGAGAGATTAGCCTCTTTTGTTCCATCATTTCTAACGCAACTTTGAAGCAATTAAAACTTTTATGAGGATAGGCCTAAGATAAGTTTCTGTAATCATCATTATTCTTTTATGTAACAGGTTTTAGACATGCTTGAAAATACTTTCGAAAAAGTGGAGAAACAGTACGTATTTCGCTCCTTACGAGTCGGAAAAGAAGGGTTCAAATTTTCTGAAATGGCAACATGGGCCTCCGCATCCAGGAAAAAACTCGAACAAGATATTAACGTAAGGACAATTACTACTCGCTCGGGATATGCAGAAAGGAAAATATTTAGTCTTGCTACATTTAAAATTGTAATATATCGAGTATAATAAATACGAAACTTCACTTTTTTTACGTGGAGGTCGAAATGTGACAATAAAACCCACACTAATAGGAGTTTATTTCCACAACAGTTTCGATGCCCACTGGTGAGGAATTTTATTTACAACGTTTTGGTATGGGAATGGGGTCCCCTTTATCCCCAATACTGAGTACATTATACATGGAATTTTATGAGTCGGAATTGTTACAAACAATGTCCCAGTAATTTAATTTAGCTTTGTGGATGATATTTTCTCATTTTGGCCTGACAAGTTGACAACTGGAACAACTTTGATACTTTCTTTCAGTCATTAAATAATCTTGTTCCCTCTATTAAATTTAAATATGAATGGGAAAACGATAAACAATTACCTTTTTTAGATGTTTTGGTCATTAACAAAAATGGAAAGTCCACTTTCACTGTTTATAGAAAACTCACTCACTGCAATTTGTATATTAATTATTTTTCATATCATGATGGTGGTGTTAAAAGCTCAATTATTCCATGTTTCTGAGAGCACTCAGGATTTGTAGCCCACATTTGCTGGACTCAGAAAACTCATAGATTTGGAACATTTTTAAGGATTTAAAATATCCTGTGTGGTTTATCAGAAAGGCGTATTTTAAACCAGGAAATCTATTTATGCCCCTCGGGAACCTTTAGTTAACCAAAAACAATATTTGAGTTTGCCTTACATTTCCGGCTTAGAAAGTGTAAAACCTTTGACAAAAGATTTTAGGTTTGATTTGGCATTCAAATATTCATCTACTGTAAAAGCTGGTGTCTTCAGCATTCCCTGTAAAAATTGATTTAGTATATGTAGGAGAAACTGGAAGAAATATTGAAACTCGTATTAAAGAACATAAATATAGCTTCAGATGTTGTAACACTAATAATGCAATTTTTTATCACGCCAGCCAAAATAATCATGCCATAGATTGGGAATCAAGTAAGTTACTTTATAAATGTAATAATTGTGTCAAAAGAAAAATAATAGAATCTATGTGTATAGAAGAATAAAATTTTAATTTGTGTGAAGGTACTTATAAGCTTGACCCCTTGGTCAAAAAATCCCTTCCGGTGTCGGGTGAACGGGATCTAACCTAGGTCTCTGACCTTCTAGAATGTTCCTTACCTTTCCTGGATTGTTTCCTTACTTTTGTTCATTTGTTTTTCTGTATCCATCCGAAGAGGACGCCAGTGGGCATCGAAACTGTTGTGGAAATAAACTCCGTCTATTAGAATGGACGTAGCCAAGGGGAGACGGGGGACGCAGGTGGTCGTGCCCCGCCTTGGAAAGTCCAGGAAAAAAATCTGCGGTAATTACAACCAAGGTTCACCGTCAAACTATGACATTAACAATTTGGTATCTATATATTATATAATGGAATATGAAAATATAGGATATATTTAATATAATATATGAGAACTATAGGATCAATACCTATTTCAAATTTCAGAAAATACAAGTAATTACATCATAATATAGCTTAGATTGCACCAATGTGACTGTCCTATCCAAACTTTTGGAAAGGGTACATATTTTGTGGATGGCTGTATAGTGGCTGTTCAAAACTGGCAGTTGCACTGACATTTTCACAGTTTTTACACAAAATAAGCTTAAAATGCGCTGGCTTACGGGGCTTCGTCCCAGACCCCTAATTGTATGGGCTGTCCGATTCATTACGGAACATGACGAACGTAGCTCAAGTTCGCCCTCCCCCCCTTGGGACATTCCTGGCTACGTCCCTGTCTATTAGTGTGGGTTTTATTGTCACATATCGAGTATAAAATTGAGAAATTCCTCCAACATAAAATTATTTTTTTCCTCTTATTTTCCCCAGTTGATACGGAACCAGCCTTGGCTACCATATTACCCTCGTTTAGATATTATGTACCAGAGATCGTCATCTACATCCGAAATGCTGAAGGAAGTTGTTAGTAAGATGTACCTTGCCTGGACTGAAACCCTTCTACCGAATTACAGGATGAAACTTAAACAGCCTATTTTGAAGTGGAAATCGGGAACAGTCCAGACGCTGGAACCCAATTTTGACAGGTAGCTTCCTAACAAAGAGTTTTGAGTATCAAATTTATTTCATTCATACATCGATCGAATAACGATCGTATTAAAGTATATTTTATTTATTTTACATAAAAATTCACTACATTTTCATTTTTTTTAGATGTTCTCGGGTTTTATGGATTTTGGATATTAGATTTTAGAAAACAATGTTAAATTATGAGAAATGTTAAATCTAGCAGTATGTGCAGTTCTCCATAACGAAATACCGTTTGAAATATTAATTACAGAAGGTACTTAACTATATTTTGCTGTTGTTTTTGTATTAAAAAAATTATACATGTAAACAAATGTGTTATTTTAACACAAGTAAAATTTTAAAATCTAAAAAAAAAAAAAAAAAAAAAAACAAGTAAAACCTTCATTATAAATCTGTAGTTTGAAGGGGAATACCTTATTCGCTTGAAGCACCGAACAAAATGTTTTAAGAACTCGTGAAATTCTCGTTTCTTCAAAAAAATTGTAAAATCGTTTGCTTTGAGTGTTCATACTCTCATGGTTTTGCTGACTTTAACGGAATCTTTTAAGTTTGTCATTTATTATATACAGGGTGTCCCATAAGTCTGGTCTCGCAGGAAAATTTATTTAGATTAAATTTACAAAAGTAATAGATTAAAAGTGAAACAAATGTTCAAATTGGTCTTGTTTTGGGACCTTTTTTTTTCGTTGCGGGTAGAATAACACGCAATGGCTAATATGGGAGCGAGTTACACTCGTGAGGAAAAGGTCTCCGGAGGCCTCTTCCTCACGAGTGTAACTCGCTCCCATATTAGCCATTGCGTGTAATTGAGGCGTATAGAATAGAAAGGGCGTACGCCCGAAAATCAGGTTTTGAGATTAAATGCATTTGTTAAAGTTAGCGAACGTTATTACGCGTTAACGACTGAACCGAGTTTAATGGTTTTGGTCTCAAGCCCGTGTGGAACCGCGTCACACCCACGGAATACAGCGTGCTGATTGGTTACTGCTCGAAAACGGGATATCGGGAAACCGGGGATACGCCTGTGCTATTCTAATAGCCTCAATTCTACCTGCAACAAAAAAGGGTTCCAAAACAAGCCATCAATTTGAACATTTGTTTCAGTTTTAATGTATTACTTTTGTAAATTTTATTTAAAATACATTTTCTTAAGAGATCGGCTTTATGGGACACCCTGTATATTTTTCAAGCAATTTTAATGAGACATTTATTTGTTAATAGAAACAAAATAAATTTGTTTAAAGTCATTTCATGTTGTAGGGAGATGAACCTGCTTTCACAATCATGTTCCTTTTGGAGCTGTTTTGGAATTTGTTCTTTGTACCTTCAATTCAAACTGGAAATAGAAATTTCCTCAAAACTCACCAAGAGCAAGACATGTTAATTTGTTCTAGACATGTTAATTTGTTCTAGACATGTTAATTTGTTCTAGACATGTTAATTTGTTCCAGACATGTTCACACTAACAAAAAAATTATGAACAAACATGACATTTCACAAAAAGAAATGTATAGCGTGAACTCGGTAGTATTATTAGCCACAAAGTTGACAATAGAATACTGTTAATGTAACAGCAACTTCAAATTGTTTTTTCTGCCTTTTATCTACGGTTATTGGGAAAAAGTTCTGCTACAAACCTAAAACTTTAAAAAAAAAATCCTAAAAAAAATAATAATTGGTAATACTCTGTTTTTCTTTGAATATTTTATTCTTTTTGACGACAGTACTAAAATTCCATAAACAAAACCCAATCATTATGACTGATTAATAATATTTTATACTTTTTATAGACTGTTTGAAGGCGAATTTTTCTTTTTTTCGAAACTGTGCGTGACCATTAACTAAATTTAACATTTATGTGAGCAGGCAGCTGCAAATTGAACTAGAAGAGGCAAAGTCGTGGAGTCATCTTGGATACGTTATTCCAGACCAACTTTCCGATATATATAACGAAAGCAAAGATTACTTTCAGCTTGTGTCAAAGGCAAGTTTTACGCTTTTTCTTTAAAGTGTATCCCAAAAATACTAAAATATTAGTTACAAATATTAGACGTATTCGTATCTTACAATTTTAGTGTTAAATTTCACGAAAATTCTGTTTATAAAATTAATTAAATTGTAAATGTAGAAATGGAAGTTTGTAATAAGGTTAAAAAACAAAAGCATGACGAAATCTATCGGTTAATAAAAATACTGTATAAATTAAAATAGGCCCAATAGCTTTCATTGACAGCGTCAATGAATTCAAGGGTCTTTTTGGTTCGGCGGACTGCTACAGGTTTTTACGAAACTTAGCAAATGAATTATTTACAAATTTTATCCTAAGGAGATGTAAGTTAGGTTAGGTTAAGTTAAGTTACTGTACGTTAGGAATTACTGTAGACATTTTTTAGGATAAAATTTGTAAATAAATGACTTGCTAATTTTCGTAAAAATCTGTAGCAGTCCGCCAAACCGAGAAGATCCGAGTTCACTATTGCAAGACCAGAAACATTATATATACACTTTAATCAACCAATTCCTTGTTCTATTTGAAAAATTAAATTAATAGAATCTTTCATGGTCAGAAATACAAATAATTTTAACACTAAATTTAGTTTGAAAAGCTTAAATAATAATTTATTTAAATAAATTAAATTAATTCAGTCACAATTTGCCTACTATAAACTAGACACTGCTATAAACCATAAACCGTAGTTATACCATACCTTCTGCTGTAAACCATACCTATATTAAAGTCTATTTTCGAAATTTTTGGTTAGTTTATTTTTCAGAAAGCATTTATTAAGTTTTCAAATTTTTAGTTTTAATATTTATCAATTTTAAATTATTTTCTTTTTTAATATTTTACAGTAACTTGATGTGTAACTCTTTTTACCTTGAAACATTAATTGAAACACCGGATTATTTCTAGGTAAAAAAATCTGCCTCAAAGTTCAACATGTTAATCAAAAGTATCTCAAAAGACGAAGCTCAACTTTTTGAAGCTCATTTTCAATTAATGGTTAAAGCCTTTTATCCTGGTATTACTTCCATCAATTGGCTAATGAAAGAACATGTCGAGGCCCTCTGTGAGAAAACGCTTTTGATTGTAATTGCTGCGGAAAAGGAGATTGACGAGTATTTGGAGAAAAATAATTTGATTCAACAAGAATTAGGGAAACTCAAAACGTTGGTCTTCTATGACAAAATAACTCATAGAGTGTATGAAAATCCGAGTTCCAAGAAGATATTTATCCCAGCGCGAAAATGTATTAACTACAGTCAAAGCTTCGCTCGCCAGAATCGAAGAGACACTGGTTTTACTGCATGGTAAACTTGTTTGCGAGGAACTGCCGAAAGCTCAAAACGCCTTTATTCACTATGTATCAAAAGTCGAAAAACTTTTTCTAATTTCTTTGAAGGAAATTTTGAAAAGATCTTTATTGAATTTTGAGGGACTCCTTATGGGTAGTAGGTGTTGCCCATCAGATCATTTGGTGCCCGTATTTGAAATATCTGTGACTATGACGGACAATAAAATATTTTGCTCACCACCAGTTGATATCATTCAAGAGACCATCATTCATTTGAAAGAAGTTTTTGAAGTAAGTTTTTCTGGTCTTCCATGTTTGCTCCGTCACTTCTCAGAGAAGGATGCCAAAACACACTGCCATAAATCCGAATTGGAAAATGAGCTTTGTCAAACGATGCAAAGTAAACTTACTGACGAGTTTACATTCCAGTCAAAAAAACTGGAAAATAAACTCGAGGAATGGAGTCAGTTTCGTGATCTTTGGGAAGTTGATCTAGACATATTCTTTGAGAGTTATTCTTTAAGAGAATCGGATGTTCACTCGTATAAAGTGGATATTTTATCCATAGAATATAAACTTCAGAAGTTAAATGACTACCCAGAGTATGTCAGCTGTGGAATATTTCGCCTTGATTTACAACCTTTACTAGCAATCCTGAAGGAGAAGTGTAAGATTTGGATAGACAACTTTTTAGTTCAGTTATACAAGGTTTCCAAAACGAAACTAACGTATCTTCGAGGCTTTATAGATGACACTGAGCTAATGATGAAAGAAATGCCTACATCTTTAAAGGAGGTTCTAAAAGCAAGAAATGAAATCAACTTATCGAAGGAAAAGTTAAGGTCGCACTACTTAGTTTACTCCGATGTCAGTGAAATGTTTGAGTTTTTGAAAAAATACAGGTACCCAATTACCGAAATTGAGTATGAAGAGTTCGAAGACTTTAAAATCACGTGTTTGAAGTTAGAAGAAGGTATGGGCATTAATCTCTTAAAACTAAGCGATAAGCAAGAAAATTATAGAAAGGAATACATAATTAAAGCGGAAGAAATCTTGCAAAGCATAGAACGTATAAAACTCAGCTACAAATCCCATTTACCAACTAAGTCTGACATTTCTTCTGAAAAGGCTAAAGTCAGCTTAGATATACTCTCAAAGTTATTAATTGAAACTAAAGAAAAGTTGTCCATAAATGAAGATTTAAAATTACTCAACTTGCCTTTAATCCAATTTTCAGAACTAGATGTTTATGAAAAACATTTCAAACACCTGCAACAGGTGTGGAAACTGTGTGGGGAGTGGGAAGCAACGTGGAAATCTTGGTCCTCCGTTTTGGTATGGGATGTCAGTAGTATCGCTCTGCAGGAAATGTTGCTGGCGTATAAAGGCCGTATGAGAGCGCTTCTTGGATGGGATTCGATTAACATTTCCGGACCAGATGAACACGAATCCTTTAAAAAATTATTGAAATACGAAGTCGAGGATGATCTCTCGAGAAAAATAGAGAACTGTGAAGAATTAGTTCCGCTAATCATTAATTTCCAAAATGCTAAATTGAAATCGCATCACTGGAAAAAGATTAAAGAAGAGGTAAAGTTAAATTTCGACGACACCTCCTCTTCCTTTACGCTTGAATACTTCCAAAATCTCAATTTGGTTTTATACCAAAATGAAATAAATAAAATTTTCTCGGAGGCTGCCGAAGAAATGAAACTGCTTGATTCCCTCAAAAACGTTGAAAAGCTTTGTAAAAACGTTATTATCCATACAAAACATATTCCTCATTTAGGGACGTACGTTGCGCATTCACTGAAGAACGCTGAAGCTACCGTTCAAGATTTAGTCATCAAACTCATTGTTATTGTTTCTTCTCCGTACGCTAAACACTATTCTTCCAACATAAAGGACAATGAATTAGCCTTAAAAAATATGACAACATTTTTGAAGATCTTGGAGGACTTCCAAAAAGAATGGTTGAAATGGAATTCTTTTTTTGCTTCTCCCGATGTGAGAAATTACTTGATTAATTTATCATCCATATATGATTCAATAAATAGAAAATGGAAGGGTATCATTTCGTTGGTTAATGATGACCCTCATTTAAGAACAATTGTGTCGACGGATGATGTTTATAACGAGTTGGAAGAAGTTCTCTCTGATATTAGACGGTTAGGACCGTTTACCGAGAGTTTTTTGATGGACCGTTGTGTGCACTGTGCGAGGTTCTGCTTCCTCTCTTTTGATGACATGGTCGGCGCAGTATCGGAAGTTCACGACGGAGAAAGCGCAAAACCTTTCCTAAGAAAGCTATTCATGAGCGTGGAAAGAATAAAGCAACAGAGGAATATAAATTTAAACTGCAATGAAATTATTGGAGTATTTTCGCTAGAAGGAGAACTACTGGAACTTAATCCTTACTTACCTATGGTAGGGGAATTTGATATCTGGTTGTCAAAACTAGACAAGTGCATTGAAAATACTCTCAGAGAGGATGTCAGGCAGTGTCGTTTAGCAGTGAAAACTGTTGGTGTAAAAATTGATGAAATTTTAAAAGTTTGGCCTTTGCAAGTATGTATAGTTTCATTTTTAATTCAGTGGGGCTCAGACATTGCTAAAACATTCACTAAGAACAAGATAAACGAAAGCGTAACGAAGAAATTAACAAAAAAGATAACTGATACAATATTAAGGCTAAGTTCAGTGATGCAAGAAAGTATCCCGAAATTACATCGTGAGAAATTACGTTTATTTTACTTAATAATTATACAAGTTAAAGACCAGTTAGATCACTTACCGAAATCAAGTGAAGAAACAATTAATTTTATTTCTTATCAGTGGGAAAAAGATGCCGATGATATGATCGTCCACGTCAATCCTTACAGCTTTACGTATAGCTGGGAGTATCAAGGTCTTTGGAAAACCTCTGTTATTACTCCGGTTTACTATCAGATGGTATCTCGAATTACGACGTTCCTCGTAAGAGGATTTGCAGTAGGTGTTATTGGCAAAGAAGGTTCGGGAAAAACGGAGTTCGTAAAATCTCTAGGACGTTTTCTGGGGAGAAATTTGAAATGTATAACGGTACTAGAAAGTGTTGACTTGTCGACATTATATTTGTTACTCCTCGGTACCTATCAAACCCATACTTGGCTCTTGTTCGCGAATTCAAGCAAAATTCCCCAAGAATTACTTCCATCACTAGAAAATATGTTCGTCAGAGTCAAAGAACATAGCAATTTCTCGATGACTAAAACGCCGCAAAGCTCTCAACTGTTGTTGAGTATCTATGGTTTGTCTTTTCAACACGATCCTCGATCATCCGTCTTCTTTGAAGCAAGCGCTTCAGAATCCAGTCACTGCAAAATCACGGAAGTACTGAGAGAGATCTGCAGACCCGTTATGTTCATTCCTCCAGATTTTCAGGTATAACGCATTATCACTCTATTAGTATTATGATTAAGTAAATATTTTACCCATTTACAAACATAGTAAGCAAAATTTTGGTCTGTCAATGGTTAGTATGTATAGTATCACCTTTAGTATGGACTTCTAAGTATGAACAATACATTGTATCTTCATAACTGTAGTCCAGTAATACTTTGGTCATATAAAGGTTAAATATATGTATGTATGTGTGTATGTATGTATGTGTGTATGTATGTATGTATGTATGTATGTATGTATCAGGTCATCCCATAAGTAATGTCGTTTTTTAGATCGGAATTTTAAGGACAAAAAAAACTCAACTGAAACTTTTTAATTTAGTATATATTTTCCATCGGAATCAATGACACTCTGCCAACGTCCTACAAGCTTTTCAATACCATGTTTATAAAATTCAGGCGGTTTTGAGGCAAAAAACGTACAAAGACTGGTGTGCAGGTCATCTAAAGAAGTATACTGTTTCTCGTCAAGATAGTTTTGCAGACTCCTGAAGAGATGATAATCAGAAGGCGCAAGGTCTGGAGAATATGAGGATGTGGAAGTTTTTCCCACCCAAGCTCCTCAATTTTTGCAGAAGTGATCCGAGCGGTATGATGAGGACGTGCGTTGTCGTGGTGGAACACGATTCCTTTCCGATTAACCAAAGGTGGTCTCTTTTCTTTTAGTGCAGTGTTCAATCGATCCAGTTGTTGACAGTAGACTTCAGCGGTGATTGTTTGGTTGTGTGATAAGGTTTCAAAGTGTATTACACCACCTCCCACCAAACACTAAGCAACACCTTCCGAGCGTGAAGATTTGGTTTTGGCTGTGGTGTCGCTGGTTCTCCGGCACAAACCCACTCTCGACGGCGCTTAACATTCTGGTACAGTATCCACTTTTCATCACCAGTCACTAAACGGTGCAAAAACGGATCTTAGAGTTCACGGGAATAAAGAGCTGTGCTAATGTTTACCCGCACCCTCAGATTGTCGACCGACAATTCATGTGGCACCCATTTTCCTAACTTAGGCACTTTCCCGAGTTGTTGCAAATGTCGATGGATGGTGGACGGGGATGAATTGAGTTTCTCGACAGTTGTTGAACAGTCTTCTTCATGTGCGGCTAACAGCAGGTTATCATCAAACTCAGCAGGGCGTCCAGAGCGTGCTGCACCTGTCAAACAGCAGTCACCATTCCTAAAGTTTTGAAACCATCTTTGACATTGACTCACATGCAGAATAACGTTGCCGTAAACGTCCTGAATGTTTCGCGTTGCTTCAGTAGCACTATTCCCTTTTTTGAACTCGTAAAGCATTATATGCCTGATATGTTCTTCTGATACCGCCATGTTTATGAGGGGTTCACATAAAGCAAAACACACGTCTTCACTGGTCAAGGTCTGTAAAGTATGTAGCGAAGCACGATGGATCTCTTAGATATAACCTTCGGAAATTTTATGCTTAAACCGAGTAGGACTAGTTTAAACTTAATCTATCGTAAAAAACGGCATTACTTATGGGATGACGTGTGTGTGTGTGTGTGTGTGTGTGTGTGTGTGTGAGATGAACGGATGACTTTGAAACTTGAATCTAACGAGTAATAGCAGAAGAAAGCGTGTCTATTGTACCAGAGTTTTCGGAAATTTTTATTTGTATTCTCAGTGCATGGCTCTAATTTGAAGACAAAGGATGATAATAAGAAGTAAGATTTTACAGTTTAAAGGAAAGTTCGAGTTGAAAATTATTTAATTCTAATTAATAATTGAAAATTAAACAAATTGGAAAAATAAATTTTTATTTTATTATTTTTTTACCGAAAGAAAAAGGTAAAAACTTCCGAAACCTTTGGTAGAAGGATAATTTTTTTCATAAACCTGGTTGTGTCCGGTCTCATAGGACACCCTATATATATATATAATAATTTTTCCTTTTTAATTGGGGTTGTTTAACCTCCTTCGTAACATCTAAGGTTATACGACGGAGGGGACCTACGGCTTTACGTGGGATCGAACCACGGGTCGCTACATAATCTGGGCGCAGAGGACGGTCTCCCATTCAACTACTACCCAGACCCAATGTCGCTTAACTTCGCTGATCTCGGGAAGCGGTGTTATTTATGACATTGGCCACGACGTAGCCCATATATATATATATATATTCGAATTTCAAGCTTAAATAACTAGAAATATTTTTAAATACGAGGAAAATTTCTCTTTTTAGAAACTTTAATTGTATTTATTAATTATATGAAAAATAATAACTATTTTACCTCATTTCATATCAGACTCTTGCCGAGTGTCATTTTACTCAATATGGATTCAATGGCGCTCAAAGAGCCTCTTCAAAACTTTCGGCGCTGCTGAAGCTGTTGTCCCAAGCTTTTCCTCCCGACTCGAGTCGTCTTTTCGGCTTAGGATCACTTATGAAAATAATAGGAATCACGGAAAATCTGATCAGTCACTCCACCGATGTAGACATTGCGGACGTCTTGCCGAATGCCGTTAAAAAGTTTTTTATGACCCAAATTGAATCGAAGTACGTTCCTATTTTTGAAGAGGCGCTTGGAATGGTTTTCCCAGATTTTGATTTCGTACCATCGTTGAACGATGTTGTTGAAAAAGCGATTATTCAAAAAATGAAAGGAGATAATTGTTTCGTCGACGCAACATTCATTAACCAAATTTTGAATTTATATGACGTGATCAAAACCAATCGGAGAATAGTCTTACTCGGGAATTCAAAATGTGGGAAGTCGAAGGCTATTATGGTATTAGCAAAGGCAATTACTCAGTTGAGTAATGACGAGCCATCAAATTTTAAACCGATAAATTGTGAATTTGTATGTCCTCAAGGTATGAAACAGACTAGTCTATATGGGTCTATCCTCCATTTACGGAGTTTCGATGACAAAGGATATTTTTTCGATCTTCTTAGAAAACATTCCAGTTCTTCTCCTTCGGTTGAGAATTGGATAATTCTGGAAGGTTTTTACAATGTTAACTGGGTATCGAACTTCCTGAGTCGGTTTCAAGATAAAAATTTGTTTTTGAATAACAATAATCAATTGTTGTTTGTAGCGGATAACGTCAGATTCATTCTCGATATGTCTCTGGAAACGGACAAAAGTCTTAAATTTAATAACGACGTTGCAGTATTTTGTTTCAATGAAAACATTCTCTCGTGGAAAGATTCTCTTTAATGGTTTGAAGCAACAACATGATGAAACTTCGTATTTAGCATTGAAGAAACTTGTAGATCTTCATTTACCAAAGTTTATTGAAGCCATCGGTTTAACCAAAACGTCTAATTCGGAGATGATGATGAAATCACGAGCCTTTTTGGCAATACTAAAATACTATTTTGGAAAATCTTCATATTCAGGCGATTCCCAAACTCTAATTTTTCAGTTGACTCCTTTATTTGTTTTCAGTGTAGTTTGGTCATTCGGGACGGAAAGTTTCATCCGTGGTAAGCGATCAGATAAATGACTTAGCGACAAGAATCACCGATGCTTTGCCTTCCGATGTTAACATCTACGAAGTTGCCATTGATGTTAGTAATAATAAGTTTTGTACGTGGAAAGATGCCTTGAAACAAAATAACCTCAACATAAGTATGACCAATTTGGATTCGGCGAAACACGCTTTCTTATGCGAGATATTTGCCGAAAGTAACATCCCGGTATTAATCACGGGACCTCCTGGAAGTGGGAAAACGGAAATTATTCGGTATCTTCGGGAAAAAAGAACGTGTAAAACACCTAAATACCTGAGCTTTGATGCTACAATTACTACTGCCTCTCTGAATGAAATGCTAATAGATTCTGTTATGGAAAATGGTGGAGTGTACTGCGGTAGTTAACATTTTTAATAGATAACTTGCAATGTCATGTAAATAATGACCATTTACACGATACATTATCATACTTAAAATATGTTTTGGAACACGGTCAAATATTTGACGAAAAACGGAGGTCCTTTCACAATATTCAACAAGTGCAATGGTTCTGTACGTATCAGACCGGAAAAGAAGCAAAACCCGGCGAAAATACGTCTCTAAAAGGGGCCAGTACCTTCCTTTGTCACAGTCTTTTCATATATTGTCGCTTCCATCATTTGACACAAAGGTTTTAAAAGAATGTTTGAGAGATTTTATGTCCTGTATTTAAATGAATTAGAACAAGATGTAAACAGTATGAAGTCCGTAATAGAAGAAGCTCTTTCTTATTTATATTTTCATATCAAATCGAGCGAAGATCTCTGTATTTTGCACCATCCAAATTTGATTGAGAGGTTTTTGAAAGGTCTTTCTATATGCAATAAAAAATATCTCGATAGAGAAAGTTTCATGAAAGCGTTTATTCACGAATTTCAAAGAATTTTTTACGATTGCGGACTCGTAACTTCAAAAGAAGTAACTACGATCAGCTCTGAAATTTTATGTAACTATTTCTGTTTGTCAGAAGAAATTATAAGAGAAGACCACAAATCCATAGTTTACACGCAAATTGGGAATGTAGACTTTAGTTACGCAGCAACCAAAATTTCTGAGCTCTATAAAGAAATAAAAATTTGTGCAAACCGTGGTCGGTTTAAATGCAATCTTTTGCTATACCAGAGTTTTGTAAGGCATTTGACTAATATTATAAGAGTTATCGGAATACACAATGAAAATGTCGGTGGAATGTATTCAACAAGAAAATGTATTGGGGGGAATTTACTTCTGATTGGTCAAGAAGGGAGTGGTAGAAAAACGTGCGTTCGCTTTGCGGTAAAAGTTAGCAATTGGACTATGCTTGAACTAGAAGGGACAAAAAATGACAAAACTATTACTTATGAAGCAATTGAGCGACAAAAAGACTCAAAAATTCCACTTTTAATTCTAATGGATTTGGGGTGTTTGGAGAAACTTGAAAATGTATCATTTTTGAACAATTTGCCGATGGATAGCGTAGTTAAATATGACTCTAATAATTCTTCAAACATTTGCATGGTGATTTGCATCTCGACACCATCGCAAATATCCCTAATAAAATCTTATATTCCTTCGTTTCTACAATTTTATGCTACTGATAGTTTTGTTGCTTGGGATAGTGATGATTTGCGTGAAATAACTTTATCTATTTTGGGTGAATTATCAGACCTGAAGGAATTGAGTGAAAATTCTGAAACCGTATTTGACGTGGCTTCTTTCATTCATAAGGATTTGGCGAAGGAACAGTTCCCTTCTGCGAAGTATTTAGTATTTATCAGTTTAATTCTTAAACTTGCGAAATCAAAATATCTCGAATATACCGAAGAAAGGAAACGACTTCACGTAAATATTA
This sequence comes from Bathynomus jamesi, assembly GCA_023014485.1. Classification (NCBI taxonomy): domain Eukaryota; kingdom Metazoa; phylum Arthropoda; class Malacostraca; order Isopoda; family Cirolanidae; genus Bathynomus; species Bathynomus jamesi. Next base: position 46,379 of record JAJOZX010004739.1, read on the forward strand.
AAAAATATGATGAAACTCAAAAGTCGGTGCAAGAGCTGTCAAACCAGTTAAAAAAACAACACGCTCAGGTCACCCAAATTCAGCAAACGTGTGGCAATACAGTTTTAAAAATGAGGAACATAAAATCGGAGCAAGGAAGGCTAGAACAAGAACTGAACAAGAAATCATCTTTACTAAGCCGACAGAAAGAAGAATCTCTGAGAATTAGGGAGCTTATCGACAGGGATCTCAACGATCCTCGAAAGGAGATGGAAGCCATACATAAAGAAATAACAAGAATTACTAAAGAGGACTTCGACAACATTAAAACAGTTCTTCGGCCATTACCGGAAGTAGTCTCTATATTTGAAACAGTAATGGTGATTTTGGATTTAGAACCGTCTTGGAATGAAGTAAAAAAACAGATGACAAATAGTCTTGACCTTATAACGAAAATACGCAAATTATCTGTCGAAAATTTCTCTGATAAAATTATTTGCTACATACAAGCAAACCTCCCGAAAGATATTGATGATAGTGCCAATGCCTCTGCTATGCCATTGGCAGCAAAACATTTTTATAACTGGATTAACACTTTTATGAAGTACGCAAAAATATATAAGGATTATCATCCTCTTAAAATGCAAGCAGATGCTATTGATAAAGATATGGAGGAAACTCAGGGTATTATAAAATCTCATCAGTATGATTTGGCAAGCTTTAGTGTGCAGCATAAAGTTCTCTTAAGTCAACTGCAAGAGAGAGAGAAATCGCTGGAGAACGCTGAAGATAAAATGAAACTGCTTGAAAGCAAAATTCAGGTAGCAGAAAGTGTAATGGAACAACTGAACCAAGACAAAATTGGGTGGGAAGAGTCGGTGACGAAACTGAATAGGACAATAAAAGAAGTAACAGGCAACTCAATCATTATGGCGGCAGCCATTACATATCTTGGATATTACAAATATGGTAAAAGGAGAATTTATCTGAGTAGATGGAAAGCTGAACTAAAGAAATTCAACATAAATTTCTCTGACGATGATGTCGTACAATTAATTGTTCCCCTCGATTCGAAAGTAAAATGGCAGCAAGATGGACTCACAATGGACACCGTGTCCCTCGAGAGTGTCGCCATTTTAACAGAATCTCCTCTTCCCCAAATTGTCTATGATCCTTTTGAAATTCTCAAAAACTTTTTCGAAAGAAACGAGGATTACAAAGAAATTGATATTCGGGTTAAATATTTTGAAGAATACCTTTTCAAATGCGCTTCACAAGGCAAGACTTGTTACCTTAGAGTACAACAACTCAAACTCCCTCATTTGTTAAGAAGATTGATACACGAAACATCCCATATAAAACCCGAAATCCAGACTTACTATTGTTACATTGATGGAAATAAGTTTGAAATCAATACCGCCTTCAAAATTATAATTGTTGTAACATCACCAAGTTCATCAGTTAAATCAGAATTGGAATACGCTGCAAACGTTATTGACTTATCGGGAGAAGAGAGAATGCTGAAGGAGATTATAACCTATAGACTCTTCGAGAAATCAAAGAAAGAGATGGGCGACAATTTGATAAGATTGCAGAAAGAACTGGTGGAAAAAAATAATCAGGTGACTCAGTACGAGATGAAAATACAAGAGCTCATGTCCCGTTTTGACGAAGCCTTATCTGAGGAGAGTAATTTAATGGAATCATTGCAAATAACGTGTACAAAAGCCTCCGATTTACGTCTGAAATATTCTAACATTGTTGATTCTTTAAAGGTTGCAGAAAATGTTTTAAATTCATTTGAATCAACAGCAGTGAGACTCGCGCAACTGTATTTGCTATTTGATCAGTTAAACAACGTACAATCACGATTCATCATTGAATTCCAAAGATTTCTTTCATTATCAGTGGATGAAATGCTTCCAAGGAAGGTTGGGCGCAGTTGGGGAAGTTTACTGGATACTAATAAGTTACTGTTAGCTGCACAAGGGATATACAGGTAATCCTTGAAATCTAACTAGTCCTATAATAATGACACTATATAAATGTCTATCGGTATGAATATAACCTACGTATATATTTCTTAAATTTCAGGTACTTTCTGCAGCAGATATCAGGGTTTTCTATAGTAACTGTAGGAATCCTCATCGCAGCTTGGTACGAGTCAAATTTGGATTTAGACTCTATTAGTCTTTTAAGTATTCTGTGCACGCATGTATGCCACGATTCTGAAAGCTTGATCAAGAAAAATTCATTGAAGTCTTGGATGGCGGACGACACATGGTCTTCATTAATACATTATTCCGAAAATACCCCTTTTACCGACTTATTAGACCACTTAGAAATAAATTCTAAGCTTTGGTATGAATGGTGTTCCAGTGAACAACCGGAAAATATGGCAATGCCTCGCCACATGGAGAAGAACATAAAAGGAATATATCGACTGGCTTTAATAAAATGTCTACGTCCTGATCGTTTCCTCGAAGCTGGACAGGCTTACATAGACAGAACGCTTCGTCAGTCAAAGAAACAATTGAACGTATCGGCAACATTAATAACCCTCGTCAGCAGTAGTACCTTCTACGAACCAATTATTTTAAAAAGCCACTACCTCTTCCCGTAGAAAACCTTTTGAAGCGAATTCTCCCGATTTGCCACCCGGTTTTAACTTCTGACTCGAATGCAATCAACATTATCACTTTGGGTAAAGGAGGAGAAGAATACTTAAAGTTCATGGTCAGGTCATGTGCAGAGAAAGGTTACTGGCTAATTTTGAAGAATAAAACACATACAGATAACTTGGTGAATTTGATAGAATCGGAAATGCGGATAATTCGGAAACAAGGTGCTAATAGAAGGTTCAAACTCTGGATATACGATCTGTCAGACCATTTCATTTCGACTGATTTTTACCGATCTTCCCACGTAATCCTTCTACCTTTACCAACACTTCTAAAAGAGTCTATCGAACATTTATTTGAGTTACTTGGCGAAAGTCGAATTAGCTGCTACACTAACAGCGTTATGAAATTGCATCTTGTATGTTTATCACTATTGCATATTGCCTTAGAAACACGACAAGATTTCTTGTATGACGTTACCAATATTGTTCAAAAGATTAGCGAGTTCAATGGAATGAAGTGGAAAATGTATTGCGGGATTTCATGTCGGGATTATACCCAGAGTCTCTTTCGCTAAGCTCCGTAATAAGTCCTTTTTATAGCGCGGGATCTTTAACTGAAGCGTGGTACAAAGTAATTCATACAACAGTAACACATTATCTAACTCCGAACATGATTCTGAATGTAAGTGATCGTATCTCTGCTCTGACACATTACACAGTGCCTCACAATAATGACATTGCGAGTCATCTTTCTCAGTTGGAATTCATTTATAAAGCCCCTTCAAGTGTTCTTACGTACGTCTCCCAAAGCCTGCACAATAGTCAGCAAGTTCTTTCTTGTAAAAAAGTAGAAAATATATTAAGCCAAGTTTTAATGAAAAACGAATGTTCTAATCCATTGAAAGGTCAATTAGTGAAGCTTGAAAATTTGAAACAAAAGTTAACTTACAACCCGAAATGCAATCCAGTTCTTCTCCTTTATTTGAAAAGAGAGAGAAAATACCTGATTGAATTGATAAACATTCTCCTCTTAAATACCCAACAAAGCTTAGAAAATACTTTAAGTGAACTTCAGAAACGCTGGACAAACACTGTATCGGAACATGCAACACTATGCAAAAACTGTTTGGTAAGAAGTAAATTTAACTCGATCGTAGAAAGAGCCAACTATTTGCTGGGACTAAATTCTATAACCTCGCTAACATCTGAATTAATGCTAGGTTGTTTCGAAGAACCTTTATGTATTTGGTCGTTGGTAATAAGGAAAGTCTGGTTCGAAACCAGTTGTGATGAAGTTGCTTCTGTCGCTCTACTGAAGGGAACTGGAGTTCAAGATGATATTTCAAATGATGGAACTCCCGAAATTCTGCTTCACAATCTTTTCTTGACTGGGTGTTCCTGGGACTTCCAGCTGAAGAAATTAAACCAAGATGATAAACCTCATTTGAGTCACCTCTTCACTAAATTCAACCTAGCTGTTATCCCAGTTTCGGATAACATACGAAAAATCATTGTGAAAAGTAACCGAGGTAAAATATTTATTGTACATAAGTTGATAAGTTGTATTGTTGATAAGTTGTATTGTTGATAAGTTGTATTGTTGATAAGTTGTATCAGGAAACACGAATGGTTAATGAATGGTTCTCTCTAACAATATGCGTGTCATTCAGTATACTATTGGGCATATCGGAGAATATTGTTGAGACTAGACGTTTCATGTTGGTGAAATGGTAGAAAAGAGAAGTTGGATTGCATGTAGTGAATTTAATGCTGTAAGATGTCTAAACAAATGGGATGCTTGAACGTTTGCTTGGCTGGAAGGGTACGCGAGCAAATTGTGTAATGCAAGTTAAGTGGGGTATGTTAAGAAAATCGTGACTGTACCGTACGTAGTGTGGTGTGTATTACGTAAGAAGTATTTGGGTGCAGATATAACAAGCTGTTTGGAAGAAAGTACAGTATGTATTTTGTTGTAACGTTGATGAAAGTTAGTGGAAAATGTTAATTGGTTTGGGATGGCAAGTTTTTACTAAAAAATGGATATTAACAAGCATAACTTAAAATAATCGGAGTAAAAATGTTTATTCATTTTTCGTTTCGCGACCTCCTGTTTTTCATAACGCGTCATATCATCGGGTTGCCATTTTGAATTTCATTTTTTTAGCGAAGTGATCATGGATTGTATCGGCTGTAATTTTTCAACTAGATTTTTGGCAATCGCGTTTGCAAATGACTTCCAAACGTTAATAAAATATTTGTAGGAGTTAGGTTAGGTTATTTTTTTCCATCGGTACGTCGCTAGAAATGCCGTAAGCTTTATTTTGATACATAAAACGTCAAAAAATTCGTCCTCGAAAGCAGGTCGTCACGGAACAAAAAATTATCAAATGTTTGACGTACATACACAATTACACACAATCTAAAAACTCGTTTCCATTCTTCATGAGTGAGCACGACGCTCGAACTGGGGACCAAAACTGATCAAATCTGGTCATAATGGAGTTGGGATTGATCCACCGCCTTTCTCGTTCGTGCGCTTCGTAAAAGGTGACTGTCCGGAGATCACCGGGAATGTGATTAAGGTTGGAAAGTGAGCTCGTGGGTGCCCATGTCTGAAAAAAATACTCTCCCACGAGTGCCCAAAAAATGCTTGAGAAGTAAAGAATTAGGATAATCGGGATGGGTGTTGAATTACAAATTTACCAGATATCAAACTAGAGAAGATAATATACACAGCAATAATAAAATCAAATTGGTGCATGTATGAAATTCAAAGAGGAAGATGATTCCATAGGTTACAAAGGTGAGTTGTAAAGAGGTTAATGAGATTTGTCTTTTTACTACAGTTAAATAAAGTGGAATAAAAACAGTTCGCTCATTAAAATAGCTAGTAAATATTTGTATTTGGTCTCACGAAAGGTGGACAGTTTTTCCATTAAGGAAGTGTTCGAAGTGAATGTAAGAATTACAGAGGTACAAGTCTGTTGAGTGTAGATTGGATAGAGTTTATGGTATTACGGAATGCTTGTTCAGTGATGAGCAAGGAGGGTTCCGAGGTGGAAGAGGCTGTGTGGATCAAGTGACTGAGAAAGCATGTGAAAGAAATTGCAAGGAATACATGGCTTTTATGGATCTTGAGGAAGCGTAGGATAGAGTGAATAGAGATGCACAGTGGCATGTCTTGAGTATATATTGTATTGGCGGTATACTCATGAATGCGGTGAAGAATTTCTACGATGGGAGTAGTGCGTATGTAGGAGTAAATAAAGAATTTAATTTTATGGTTTTGATATAAGAGTTGGTGTGCGTCAAAGATATGTAATGTCCATGAATATTCAATTTTTTTATGGATCGAGTCATGAGAGAGACGAAAGCGCGACTGCTAGGAGAGGGATTGAATCTGGTGCGCGATGGGAATAGGAGGGGGCATGTCTAATCTGTTGCATGCGGATGATGATACACTATTTGCTCACAGTGAGTGTGATATGCAAGAGGTTAAGAGGATTGTGGCGGTGTGTAAGAAAAGATTATTGAAATTGAATGTGGGCAAGAGCAAGTTATTGACTGTGGAGAGAGGGAAATTCGGATTGTCATGTGATAGTGAACGGTGAAACACGAAGTGGTTGGATTCTTTAAGCACCTGGGATGTGCAATGAACGAAAGAGGTATAAGTGCGGACGAAGTTAATAGAAGAATGAATCTAGGAAGAAAGGTGGCGGCTGTGAGAAAGCCATGCTGCGAGATGTTTACATGCTGTTTGTGCGAACACACTTTTGTGTGGGTGTGAAACATGGACATGGCATGAAAGGGGCGAGTCACGAGTGAGGGCAGCTGAGATGGATAATTTGCGAAGTGTGTGTAGCGTGCGTTGGACTGATAGAGTAAGAAATCGTGTGGTTCTGGAAAGATGTGGTGCTCAGACGTTATTAGAAGTGAAAGCTGAGGAAAGTGTGTTAAGGTGGTTTGAACATATTGAAAGAATGGATGACAGAATTGCAAAAAGAATGTATAAGAGTGTTTGCGAAGGTCGAAGGAAGAGAGGAAGGCCGAGATGATGATGGATGAAATGAGCGGTTTGTCTCTTATTTTTTACAAGACCTGGAAGCGCCATCACTCACGGCATATGAATCGCTGCTGGTGTGGAATTTTGACACGTCGGGCACTGGTCCACCAAGACGCCTGTATGAATGGATGTATACACTTTACTTTCTGCTTTTTCTCCTCTTCACATTCATCTGTATTTTATATCCTGGTTGTTTCTACTCGTACTTTCTCACCAGTGCTGCAATGGTAACACTCTTCTTGCCCATACGCTGCAATGTTGAAATTTAACCTTTTCGTGACCTAAGGTCAAGATATTGACCTATTTTCTGAAATTCGTTTTCATTACTAAGCATATGACGCTGAATTGAATGGTATGTTTTATGACGATTCGACAATGGGAAGTGGGTTTAAAATCATTGCAGTGGCGTATGGCCAGGGTTCTACTCTTAGCTATACGACAAGCCTGAAATTTTAAGGTGGGGGATACGCCGTATGGTCGCGTATCCCAACACCCCCATTACAGCACTAAATTCTCACCCTAATTCATTGGGAAATTGAGATTTTTATAATGTATGTAGGTAACTTCGTAGAAAAGAACACTAAATTCGCGTATGTTTATATTGTTTATAATAAGTCACATTATGCTCAAATGGTATATCTTAACCTTAGTAGGTTTCCTAATCAGAAATTTTCAGTTATCACATTCTATTCACTATTTGTGCTCCATTATAGTTTCCAGTATATTTTTTAACTAAGCACATTATATAAAAATATAAACTTTACAGTATTAGTTTACAATCTATTTCTTTTATTTATTTCAGTTTACCGTGCACCAGTGTGTTCATCGCTATATTCACCAGAACCTCTATTTTGGGTCTATTTGTATATGAACGATACCCTCACTAAACAGAAGTGTACTTTGCGGGGAGTAAGGATTTTGCTATCTTAAGGAAAGTGAACTCTCATTTGAACCTGGGATCAAGAGAGGATATATATATATATATATATAATATTATATATATAATATATATATATTATATGTATGTATGTATGTATGTATGTATGTATGTATGTATGTATGACCAACAAAAACCCTAGGATCTACTCGTGGCTGGTCTACCTAACTGTGTTCGTAATTGTGTATTGTGCATGGCCTCCGTGACTTTTCATCCACCCCCACAAACAATAATCTAACGGAGAGAGGTCTGGAGACCTTGGTGGCCATTGAATGGAACCACCGCGGTGGGGGGGGGGGGAGCTGCGCGCGCATCATATTCAAACAGCTCTATCTCCGTAACCATTCAGAATTAGACACATGTTCATATGAACTTTTTTCTCACAATGACCGGTACTATCACCTCCCGAAGTATTGACCTTTCCTCCTGAAACACTGTGTATATATATATATATATAAAGCGATTCTTTCAGTACGTCAACAATAGGAATCCAGTAAAAAGTGTCTTGGGGCCGTTGAAAAATTTTAACGGAGAGCTAGTTTCTAAAAACAAGGAAATGGTTACTTTGTTAAACGAATTTTTTACGTCAGTTTTTGCCATAGAAGATGTAACGAATATCCCTACGGTCGTAGACATAATACCTTTTGATAATGGTAATACTTTGGATAATATTGTGGTTAGTGAAAGGGAGTAATGCGCTATATTGATAAAATGAAAATGCATAAATCACCGGGGCCGGATTCCATATATCCTATACAACTAAAAGAATTAAAAGAAAGCATTGTTGTGCCGCTAACAAAGATTTTTAATGCGTCTATTTCTGAGGGGTGCGTACCAGATAATTTCAAGTTAGCAAATGTAACATCTATCTTTAAGAAAGGCGATAAGGTGCGGCGGGAAATTATTGGTCAATCAGCTTTAACGTCTGTTGTAGGTAAGCTACTGGAATCAATAATTAGGGATCGTATAGTCGAGCACTTAGGATTGTATAACTTGGTTAGAAATACGCAGCACGGTTTTAGGCGAAACAAATCTTGCTTAACTAATCTTTTAGAATTTTTTAAAAACGTGGTTGAAGTTGACGATAGTCATGGGGCGGTTGATGTAGTGTATTTAGATTTTCAAAAAGCGTTTGACACCGTACCGCACAAAACTCATTGAAAAAACTAAAGCTCATGGAATCACGGATGCAGTAATAAATTGGATAGAGTGGTTGCGAGGTAGGAAATAGAGGGTGGTTGTTGATGGAGCGGAGTTGTCTTGGGCTAATGTAGCGAGCGGCGTTCCTCAGGGTTCTGTATTGGGCCCTTGCTTTTTCTTATATATAACGATTTAGATGTCGGCCTAGTCAGTACGGTTTCAAAGTTTGCGGATGACACGAAGTTGGGTGGTAGAGCGATTAATGACGAAGATAGGTAAGATCCAGGAAGATCTGAAAATCGTTGATTGGTTAGTCACATGGCAACTGAGATTTAACGTCGATAAGTGCGAAATTTTACATATAGGTTCACGTAATGGTAATTTTGCGTATAGTATGTCAGGGAAGGAGTTAGCAAGCGTAGTGCAGGAAAAAGATTTAGGAGTTACAGTCACTGGTGATTTAAAAGTGGCGAAACAAAGTACAGCAGCGGTCAATGAAGCGAACAAAGTGCTAGGTTTTATAGCTCGGAATTTTGAGTACAAATCGCGCGATATTATTGTTCCTCTTTATAAATCATTAGTTCGACCCCATTTGGAGTACACGATCCAATTTTGGAATCCGCATATGCGAAAAGATATAAACAAAATTGAGAGTTCAAAGACGAGCAACTAAGATGATTCCGTCGCTTAGGTCGAAGTCGGACGAGGATAGGCTTAAGGACTTAAAATTGACTGCACTCGAGACTAGGAGGCTAAGGGGTGATCTAATTCAGGTTTTTAAAATTATGAATGGGTTCGATAACGTAGATAGAAATAGCTTTTTCGAAATATCTCAATATTAGAGGACTAGAAATAACGGGTGTAAGTTGACAAGTAGAAGGTTCGAGACAGCAGTTTCCAAAAACTTTTTTACTCATAGAATAGTAAATAGCTGGAATAGTTTGCCGGTAGAAGTAATTAGTAGCACGTCTATAAACATGTTTAAAAATCGATTAGACGCATATGTTGATAGATTGGGTACAATTTAAGGTAGTAAAATTAAGGCCTTGTGGTTCGGAACCCACGTAAAATTGTAGGTCCTCTCCGCCACCACGGAGGACATACACAATTACGAACACAGTTAGATAGACCAGCCATGAGTAGATCCTAGGGTCTTTGTTGGTCTGAAACATTATATATATATATATGATGAATAAAACCATGAAGGAAAGGAAACACAGAATGTTGCTCAAGCGCTTTCGTCTAATGACATCCTCAGGAACACTGAAGTACATAGAGTTACAGCCTATATATAGATTACAGAAAAAAAAAAAAATATATATATATATAATAATAAACGGAGAAATAAAAATAAAAATTAAAGGATTGTGGGAGGAGCATACAAGTTTGTAAGAAAAACTACCTATTTTAGCACTTTGCTCGAATCCAACACAAGATCAAATGAATTGTTTCCAACCAACGTTATAGTTAATTAAAAAAATAATAAATTTAAAAATAAAATAAAAATAAAAATAAAACTTATAAGAGGAGCATACAAATTTATACTGGAAATCTGCCCAGGTTTTAGCACTCTGCCCTTCTTGTCTAAGTTCGATATGTATAAAAATAAATTGAAAAATAAAAGTTATTAGAGTAGCATACAAGTTTACCAAAGGTTTAGCGTTCTACCCTTCTTGTCTAAATCCATTCTGAATGAATTCAAAACAACAGGATCGAGTTGAAAAAGACCTTTGCTTATGTTGAAGTTATTTGTAACTTGGATAATGGCAGACTCAAGAATATTTCTATTAACAATGTTGCTAGAGTGAAACAAAACTGAAGCATTATTCCAATCAATACAGTGGGATAACTCTGACAAATGGACAAAAAGGGCACTGGACGACTGTCCCGTTCTAACGGAATTGGAAGTGATCTGTGTTATCCATCTGCGTTTATGGAATCTTGTCTCAACAAAGCAAAACGAACTTTCTATCGTGTGAATAATAACACTCGTACTTTGTCAAAGAATATTTTAGTACTTCCATTTTTCCCGGGCTTTTTAGGCATTACGAATGTACTTAAACTTTTGGATATTAATGTAGTATTTTCATATAACAATATTGTGAAAAATATCATAGTAAAAAATAGCCCTACCAATAATTCAGGCATTATCTATAAAATTGGTTGTAAACAATGTGATTCCTTTTACATAGGTCAGACGGGAAAGGATTTGCGCACACGTATAAAACAGCATCAATATTCCGTTAGAACGGGACAGTCGTCCAGTGCCTTTTTTGTCCATTTGTCAGAGTTATCCCACTGTATTGATTGGAATAATGCTTCAGTTTTGTTTCACTCTAGCAACATTGTTAATAGAAATATTTTTGAGTGCCATTATCCAAGTTACAAATAACTTCAACATAAGCAAATGTCTTTTTCAACTCGATCCTGTTGTTTTGAATTCGTTCAGAAAGGATTTAGGCAAGAATGGTAGAACGCTGAACCTTTGGTAAACTTGTATGCTACTCTAATAACTTTTATTTTTCAATTTATTTTTATATATATCGAACTTAGACAAGAAGGGCAGAGTGCTAAAATCTGGGTAGATTTCCAGTATAAATTTGTATGCTCCTCTTATAAGTTTTATTTTTATTTTTCAATTTATTATTTTTTTAATTAACTATAACATTGGTTGGAAACAACTCATTTGATCTTGTGTTGGATTCGAGCAAAATGCTAAAATAGGTAGTTTTTCCTTACAAATTTGTATGCTCCTCCCACAATCTTTTATTTTTTATTTTTATTTCTCCGTTTATATAATATATATATATATATATATATATATATAGTGTGTGTGTGTATATATATATATATATATAATATATATATATATATATATATATATATATAATTTCTGTAATCTATATATAGGCTGTAACTCTTTATGTACTTCAGTGTTCCTGAGGATGTCATTAGACGAAAGCGCTTGAGCACCATTCTGTTTCCTTTCCTTCGTGGTTTTATTCATCATAAATATTTTTCACGTGTTACTTTCGTGAAATAATTTTCATATATATATATATATATATATATATATATACCGTAATTTGTAATTGTAATTGCCAATTTGCGAGTCTTCATTTTCGTAAGTTGGAGATCTGGCAACAGTGGCATGTCGTTCCCACGCTCACCCACTCGCATCTCATTAATCCATTTACTGTCCCATTTTTAAATGGCTCCTTTTTATTTTCTGCTAGATCAGGGGGCCACTGAAAAGTCGAACTACTATCTCCAGTATGTTGGGCGTTAATGAATTTGTCATGTCGTTACTCAGCCAGTTAGTCAGGTACCAATACACGAAAATGAGAGAATATTTGAGTCTAATTTTTTAATTCGTAGAAGGCGGTGTCACTAATTGTATTTAATTATAAATAAACGCCTTGTAAATATGAGAACTTGTTACTACGTCAATGTAATTGTAGTTGATGAGACAAAGGGTGTAATTCTAATTGTATTTGTAATTGACCTCCGAAAATGTAATTGCACCAACTCTGGTGAACATTAGACAATCAAAGACTAAACTTGAATTAAAGTGTGGAGGATTATCGGTAAATGTTGGGAATTCATAAAGTTGTCATAGTGACAACCGCCAACCGCCTTCAACCGAAGCGTACTGAATCTAACATGCTATGCCGGGACAACCGGATAGTTTGTGTTCTCTTGACAACCCGGTAACATTACATTTTTATCCATTCATTTTAGGGATGACGATCCGGTATCTGGCCAGATACCGGATATCAAGTATGATCCGGCCGGATACCGGATAATGAAATAACATTTTAATCACATTTTGTTGATAAAAAACTTTATATTTCAAGGTTTTGTGTGTACTTTAGTATTTTATTATGGCTAATGCCAGACAATTTTATTCAGCTGTGGGAAGAGCCGTGTGCAATAAAGGGCTGAATTTAACATGTATAATGATTTTTTTTTAAACCAAAAACACACTAAAAGTTAGATTTCTCTAAAATTTAGCAGGACTAGGTCCAATCAACTTTAATCATTTCTAATCTGCATTTTTTTTAGGAGAATAATGATTTTGTAAAATTGGTAGGAACCATAAAAGTTTATTAAACCACTACTTAATCGCAGGTTTTAAAATTTTATGCCCTTAAGAATACATGATCCGACCGGATTATCCGGTATCCGGTAAAAAATAAAAAGGCAGATATCCGGTATCCGGTTATATTGTGATCCGGTACATCCCTAGTTCATTATTTTAAAGGTTCTCACTGTTTTCACCGTATCGACACTTGCTTTTTTCTCAGACAGTTGGTAGAGGCTAACGTGTCGGAAAGGTTTGTGGGCTTGTACACATCCGTCCAGCGTCCAGTCTACTTGTATGTGTCTATAAATATAATGTTACTAAATATTGCCTGAAATTTGTATTATTTATATAATAATAATAAATAAAAATAATAATAATAAATTTTCTATCATTCATGGCGATTAACTTGTTGAAAATAGTTTCGTATAACGTAAGGTCATTAAGGAATTCAATAGTTTGTATAATACATCTGTTGTAAAATCGAAGTCCGTTATACTTCCCCCTTGTTCTTCTTTGAAGAACGCGTTTGTATCGCATATTAGTTTATCAGTTTTAGTGATACTTAAAGATGATTCATACTGTAGTGAGCTCTTAATATTTCAGATACTCCTTTAGATCAGTGGCCCGCAACCCTGGGGGCTGTGAATGAGTTTCGGGGTCCGCAGAAGACTAGTAGTATATTCTAATCTACACAAAATTAGAATATGCAAATTATTTTCGGTAAGGGATCCTCAAAAATAATTCATATTCTTCTATGGGTCCACGAGTGATAAACTGGTTGCGGACCACTGCTTTAGATCATCGCATAAAGCGTTTTCATTTTTCAAAGGTCCGATAGATTTTATGGGGATACTTTGGCCCGAAATCAGAACAAAAATTAATTCCCATGCGGTTCTTCTAAGGATCTTTCATTTTAGAACAACTAGGTGCCACACTGTACACTTATTGAGCTGGGCTTCAGTTAAAAGTAATATGCAACGAATAGTTTTCTAGGCTACTCTATTACTGCTGCCTTTGATCTGAAATAAGTGCTAAATGTAGATCCTTCCAAGGCTACTTTGTCTTGAGTGTAAACATGAAAGGCTATAAACATTTTTACTTTGTTCCCAAGGCATTCTATAAATGACTTATACAGTATCTATGGTTTGTGTCATGAATTACCTCGTGTAGTCAATGGTTATAAAATTATGCAGAAGTGGGGTAACTTTGACCCATGTTATCTTAAGGTTTAAATATAAGAGAATCGTACTATTTTTCATTTGTATGCATAGACATGTTTTTGTTAGTGTATAATTATATTAACATAATTCTTTGGTCCCTTACCTTTTCTTTTAACAGAAGTTCAGTAGATTTTGAGCAAATTGGTTAACATGCCACGATATCACAAAAGAAAACTTTGTGCACGTACATATCAAGATTATAATTCAGAAACCTTGAAAAAGGCACTAGTTGCTATCAAGAATAAACAAATGTCCCAAAGAGAAGCAGCTAGTCAGTATGGTATTCAAAGAAGTAGCTACCATAAAAAACAAACTAAAAAGACTCCATGAAAAAAATGTTGGTAGGCCTGGAGCATTAACAATGGAAGAAGAAAAAAACTGCAGCAGCATATTATTTCAATGAGCGATTTAGGTTTTCTTTTTGATAGTTTTAACACATACCCTCAAGTCATAACTAACTAGGACAAAAATGGCACTAGAGCGCCACGCTTCAAAAATAACTCTCCTGAAAAGAAATAGAAAACTCGCAACAAGGTTTTCTTGCAACAAAAATAAAAAGAGCAAACTCTCTAGAATCCTACATTAACAACCTGAAAGAAGAACTCAAATGTATTGATCCTTCAAACATCAACTATGATGAGACAAATCTCTCAGATGACCCCGGAAATAATAAAAATAATTACAGAGGGGGCCTGCAAATATCTTGAGTGTGTTTTTAATACATCGAAAGCTAGTGTCTCTATCATGTACTGTGCAAGCGCTGATGGAGCATCGCTGCCACCATACGTGATTTATAAATCTGATCACCTCTAGTCTACGTGGACAAGTGGAGGACCAAAAGAAACTTGGTACAATCGCTCAAAATCTGGCTGGTTTTACAGTAATTCCTTTGAGGACCAGTTCTTCACCTAGGCCCTCCCACATATAAAGAAAAAAAAACCCGGAAAGAAGGTAATGATAGGTGATAACTTATCTTTTCATAAATATCCTGAAGTTCTGAAGGCCTGTAATGACAACAACATTGCGTTTGTCTGCCTACCCTCTAACAGTACCCATCTAACCCAACCATTAGACATTGCCTTTTTCAAGCCTATGAAATTGAAATGGGTCACTTCTGACCGATGGAAAAGAAAAGAGAAGCAGCACTATGTCAAAGGGTGTCTTCCCTTTACACCTCAAGAAACTTCATGAAGCCATTTCGGATAAAGCGTCTGACAACAAAGTATGGATACTTTGTTGTTAAGAAATAAACAAGCACAAAATATTGGACTCCCTCATCGAAGAGATGATTCAGCGATAGTTGGAGAAAACGTCATACATTATCTTACAGAAAGGGAAATGGCAAAGAAACCACAACAAAAGCGAGAAATTAAATGTTCCAGCGTGTAAAAGTATTTTAAGTGGAGATGTTGAGGATGCTGGGGCAACTGAGAATGATGAGAGAGGGGGAAGATGATTGAAAGTGACGAAAATGGAAGTAAACCAGAAGAAATGCATGGACGGGATGAAAGCATTAAGGATATCAAAGGTGGACGAGGATTCAATAAAGCAAATCTCAGACCGCAGGAATGGGTTGTAGTGATGTATGAAGGGTCTGCATTTACTGGAAGGATTGAGTTCATCACTGCAGATGGCGCTGAGGTGAATGTTATGCAGAAATGCGAAAAGATTGGTTGGAAATGGCCCAACGAGAAAGATGTCACGTCATGTACCCATTCGTTGACATTGTTCAGAAAATTAAGGACTTGTATTGTTACATACAATAACAAGGGTGTCTTTAAAATTTTAAATTGATGCAAAACAACTTAAGAGAACAGTGGGTTCGTAAGTGTTTTTATTTATATTTTAAAAGAATTGGTAATATGAAAACTAGTTTTTGTACATATTGCATAAATAGTGTTACTTACTACTAGATTTTGTATTATTTTAATGTGTAATAGCTGAAGGATTTTTTTTTTTCCTCTTTTTAAAACGTTAGCAGTGGGCCAATGTTACCTCTATTAACATTAGCCATTAGCAAGAATCAATGGACGGATCAAAGTTACCCTACCTAGTAGGGTAACTTTGTTCACCCATAAACAAATAAAATGCATAACTTTTGCGTGTGACTTTGTTCTTGACTTTTCGTGACGTTGTACACCTCGAGTGTCCAGCATCTGTAAGATGCTTAAAATGAGTTTCAGCTTTTCGAGGTTTGAAGATAAATTAAAAGAAATTGAAAAAGTGGGCCAAAGAATCCCCGTTCTACTACTATGAATTGACCTTTATCGCTTCTCCTATATCTTTCTCCGTATGTTTTTCACTTCGACCCTGTATGACGCAATCTCCACTTTATCGCTTAATATTTTTGCTGGTCTTTTGCAGTTTCTTAATTTTTCAATCACTTTTTCTCTTGCGGAACATTGACCTCTTTTGTCTCTCGAACCTGCTTCTCTTTCCTCTTTGTTGCCTTTTTGGGACACGTCTTTTTAAAATTTCCAGCGTCTTCTTTAAGGTTATTCGCATCTCTTCCATTGTCTCGTCCGATGCTAGTGTTTGAGAAACTGATACAATGAGAAAACGGAAACTGGCTTAAAGATGGTTTTCCAATCTATTGCTTCCATGCTGGATGCAGTACCTTCCCAGTTTATAGCTTTGGAGTGAAAATTAACTTCGAATTTTTTTTTTTTTTTTTTTCTTTCTGTAGTGCATTTTTTCCTTCCCTGCTGCTTTTAGGTATTGGTTATTTCAATAATGTTTGTGATCTAATATTATAGCTTGGGTATTTGTGTTATCAATTAGGTTGTTTGTGAATACCAAATCTAGGCAGTTATTTCTTCACAAATTCATCGGCTTCAGTTAGCAGCATTTTTGCCTACTCCTGGTCTTCCCGTGCACTCCCTTGTCTTGGTGTATACACTATACGTGTTTTCCTATCCTTTTATAGTTCATAAATGGGTGTGTAGATCTTTCACCCAGTTCCTGACCTCCGTAATGGTATCTGAGAATTTTGTAGTTAGCGTGTTCGGGTCTATATATTACAATTATTAGTACCATGTTTAATTTTTAAGTACTACTGATTGTACGCAGTTGTTTGAAGTACTTACAGCCATTTTTGCCATGTTTTTCGTGTTTATACGTGCCTGCTCTTGTTTCTGGCACGAATCCTTTCAGGTATGTGACTGGTTTGAGGCCCTGAATGTTGGTTAGGATTATTATCTTTCCGTTTTTCACTATGTAGTTCAGATTCGTTTTCCAATGGTGGTGCACGTTTTGTTTCCCTGTGATCTCCAAGAATTTCAGTTTTTTTTATCCGTTTTGATACTCGTTGTCCCGATATCACAGGTAATTTGTGTGTGTATTCTGTACAGTTCTCAGATTCCTGTATTTGTCCGTATCCGCATCTGTATTTGCAAATACCAACGTGGTGAAACTTTTTTTTTAAATTTATAGTAACCATTTTCGTAATGGAAGTTACATAAAGTAGGATGTGCAGAGATGCATTAATTGAATACTTTAGGAACTACTGCTACTAAACTCTTATTCTCCCCTGTTCGTCCAACTAACATCCAAGGGTCACTATATAAGGAGTATATAGTCTGGACGCAGCGGATGGACTCTCTCTCTCATCCAACTAAATGTCGCTTAACCTCGTTGATCAACGGAAAGTGGCGTTACGACATTGACTACAACGTAGCCCCATTTCTTATGAAGAAAAAGGTGTCGAAGTAAAACAAAGAATTTGTATTTTTAATGTTTTTATCAATGCATGTCGCATTAAAGAACTGTCAATTTTCGTAAAAAAAGCAAATTCATTATCAATTTTCTCTAAACAAAACCGAAATTACTTCGGTATTTTTTTTAAGAGCATTTTAACTGTTTACCGGCGATTTTGGTTCCTTCAATTAACACAGTTTTGCCTTTTACGAAATGGGTTTCTTTCCTATTAAAAACGAATGTAGACAAAGAAAAGTCACTAAACAAACAAATAACTATTAAGGACTAGACATTAAAAGGTACATCGTAAGAAGCATAACAAATACAAAATGAGTGCTTCTCTCATTACATTTTAACAGTATCATCACTAAAAGAAAATTATATATATCAACAAAATTAAAACTAACTAACATGAAACGAAAACAAATCCCACATATGAAATCCAACATGGGAGAAAATAGTAAATTTTTTTTTAAATACGTAGAAAAACTAGGATTATTCAGAGAAAATGTGTTTAGGAGGTCGTATAAAAAAAGGAAAGGACATCAATTTTGAACGACTTTGAATTCTCGTTCTTACGATACAGAGAGAAAAATAGGCTAAATAACGAGACAGGTTCACAATGAAATGAACGAATGGCCTTAATGCCTTCAACGGCATTCTTAAAGAAAAACTAGCAGAGGAACTCAGAAATGACCTTACTTCCCGTCCATTCACAAGATTATTAAGAAAAAAACGCGGCCGCGCACACACGCAAGAAATGGGTTAAAAACACTTAAATGTATTAAAATATTAATTTCTCCTTTCCGATTTCTGTAAGAAAATCGAGCGAAAAACTAAGTATGTGACACGGAATTGCCAAGTTCGTACATAGGAAGAGACCTAAAAAATTCCTACTTTGTGAAATCTATCTATCTATTTTTTAATAATAATAATGTTTGAAAGCAGAGGGCCATCGAAAGAATCAGGATGTGAAAAGGGAAGATATTTCTTTTTACATTTTATTCCTTCAATTAATACTACTAACCAACACTTTAAACTAAGCTAAATTAATTATAAATGAATCCAGCCACGCTTGAAAAGTTACTTAAGAAAAGAGGATTTCTCGCAAATAAACTGAAAATTATGCCCAAGTTTATTATTAATGGAGGAACAAAATAAAATACAGATTATAAATTGAAATAATTATTAATGTAATAATTAAGCTTTGTACTCCGCTAATTCTAACTCACTGAAATGGAGATACACTCGAGAGTATTAGAATTACGTCATTAAAGGCTGACGCGAGAATATAGAGTACCCAAAATTGATGTTAAGCGAGGAAAAAACTAAAATAATTTAAAATGTACGGTTCAATTCAACTTCTTAATTAAATGTCAGAATATTTAAAAAATATCTGAAGGTGAAGTGAATCACAACTGCTGGAAAGAGGAGTTACGTAAAGGACCGAAAAACCTCTTCCAACAACGGAAACGCCTTCTCTTTGGAATAGAGAATTCGAATGCATGAGAATGACGATGTAACGCATTTTGATTAAACAGAATGAGATCTTAGACTGAAATGAAAACCACGCTTTTATAAACCCTTTCCCTCTGACCCAATAAAAGCTCGAGGTAAGAAATGCATTTACATAAATAAGAATCCTGGTGAATGGTTTACAGCTACTTTATTTTCTATATTGGCCACCTCTTAACTTTCACTAAATTTAATATATATATATAATATATATGGCATTTCCCTAAAAATATCTTTGGTCATTATATTATTAAACAATCCTAAATGAGTCTTAAACTAAAGCCTGAACTTAAATATTAAACCCAACACAGAAAAGGTGATCAGTATGTAAGATGACTGATAACGAGTTACAGAAATGTAAAAACAAATTTTCACAGAAAAAAATAATAATAATAAATATATACACAAAAGTTGAAAAAAATTAGGTCAAATATTTCTGTTGATCATTTAATGTATACATACTGGCAGAAGAAATTAATATACCTTAAATAAGGGATACAACCATTAAATTCACTTTGTTTATGTAACATCAACAAATTTGTTTAGAAAATCTATTGATATTGTTTAGCATCAAAGAGTTTGTGGCAGTGACAAATATCACAATATATTGTGTCTTATTCTTACTTTCATTGTATAAATTTTATAGTTTCCCTTTGTATATTAGTTACTACATGCATATAAATAGAAAACTTGACTCTCGGCTTTATATAAAATTCTTACAGTAGATGCTAATTCACTACTGGACTGTAAATATAGAAATTTGAAAGTGCCAGCATTATGTCAATAATAATAATAATGTGAAAAAACTTAGTCTGGCTTACTTTAAAAACAAAGTAAAAAATTTCTTTGGTATGAGCAATTCATTAGGCCTAAAATGGTCAGAATTTAACTGGGGATCGGATATGAGATGAAGACTTTAACAAGTAGTTTTCATCCGGTACAATGAGAATAATGATTCTTATCAGCTATGGTTGAATCATTATCGTATCGTTTGACGTTGTCCGAATCTACTTCCAGACTATCTATTCAAACAAGGTATGAAAAGATCAGTCATTCCGAAATGAAAGTAGACAAAAATGAGCGCCAATTAAAAGTAAATTAACGCATTTATAGCAGTTCTGAAGACGAACACGATCTCTCCAGATTAACATAATCGAAATGCAATCTCAAATATTGAAAAAAAAAAATAATTTTATTCCATATTTTACTAAAACTAATTAAAACTTTATTATTATCGTTAACTAAATCTGGAATACTTTTAAGTACGAACTTCTAATTTCACATTTTTATTTGAGCTTTGATTTTTTTTTTTTTTTTTTTTAGGTGGGGTGGGGGATTTCTTGAGTATGTAAAATGAGATGGGGGGACTATAGGAAAAATGTCTACTGGATTCTTACTGAAGAGATACCGATTACGTCACCAAATGAAATTTTAAAAAAATTTCAAATTCCCAGTTAGAGGAACACGAAGCGGAAATCCACACCCGAACAGTGGGTTTTATTTCTCGGAACACGAAGCACAACTCTATGAAACTCCGGAGTGACTCATTGATGACGTAATTTGGATCCCTCGGGGGTGAAAAGAGACCAGCTCCTTTTCTCCATAGGAGATAATGCGAAAGATGTCAAAGCTTCAGCTTGTGACGTTTCACAAAAACAAAACACAACGTAAAGACGAGACAAAAAATACCGTTCCAATTAGCTACTAACCAATGTTTATCAACAAGTTTTGTTTGGGTCTGGAGCCCTACGTAAAAGATTAAAGCCTACTGAGGAACCATTTTAAAAAACACTTCTTCCGCTTAACAAAATAATAATATAATAATCATGCCAAGAAATGAACATGTATGTCCTGCACTCCTCGAACCTTTCTTTTGTAGGCTAATTGTGCAACTTCATCACTACTAATTCCTTTATTAACTTTTTGAGGTACGTTGTTTTTATTATCGAGACACAAGAATCATGCCAAATTGAATAGCACCAACGAAATGGCAAAAAACATTAAATAATAAAACGTATATCATTATACTCACACAATGAGGAGCAACGGACCTGTGACAGCTGATTCTTCAATGACAAGGTAAGAGAGAATTAAAATAAATGACCTACTAAAGCTTGCCTTCCACAAACAAATTATTTAATGTAAGACTCGAATGCTCTTTATTTCCTCAACCCTGACGTGTGTTAGGGAACTACTGACGTCAACATTCAAACGATATTGACCATTCTATCGGAGCCTTCAGTCAGCTTATTCACGACGAAGAATTTGTGTTTGTCGCCCACTAGGCCCCGCATGACGGCTACGTTCTCGACGAGAAAATTGAAAGGCATGGCGACGAGGGCGCCAGCGACGCACATGCCCATTCTCACCCAGCCCAAGCGGTCCACGCGGAATGACTTTATCACACCGAAGATGTACATGTAAAAATTGACACCTCCGACGAAGGCAGCCACGATGTTGACGATGGATGGCACTGGCACGGGGAAGATTGTGCTGAGGATGACAGAGGCTAAAGCAAAGGGCATCGTTACCCACGAATAGAGAGAGATCGCCAAGAGCCATTTGGTCGTCACCTGAAAAGACGAGGATTCAGTGATAATCCAATTTAATTTCTCAAGTTTACATAAATTTGTTGAAGAAATTTACTTCGTTAATGTGGGCGTGAACGCGTATATTGATTGAAGCTCTTCAATCGCTTTAACGGCGACCTTTGGCAGTTCTCAGAAACTGCTCTAAAGCTCATTCATTCTGATACCGAACTCCTAAACCCACTTTTCATAACCAACTCACAGGAATATTCGGGCTATGAACAACGAGAAGAATGCCCTGCAGCCAACGCTTCCTCTGCTGAAGGAAGTCTGAAATAGTGAAGGGAGACTTTTCCCACATTTCTCCCTCGATGAAGTCGAAGGAGAACCCGTCTCTGAGGGCAACCATCCCGAAATAGTTGTCCTCAGCCACGCTACCGTCGGGACCGTGGTCGAACGTCACCAGTTTCTCAGCGCCTACCTGGAACACAATTACAAGAAATGAACAACTGAAAGTGGTATATTCCTATTCACAAATAAGAGAAAATCCTGAAAGAAAACGACCACATGCCAACCGAGTAAATAACTAAAGGACAATCAATTGCTTCCTAACAATCCTTATTTACATTTTAAAAGTATTGGAAAGACCGTTCCATCAAATACTGCTATGTCAACATATGTAAATTTGTAAGTGCCCATTTTAAAACTCAAGAACTATTCAAAACAAAGTTTAGTTTCTTTTCTACCACTATTATCTTCTTACCCCTTAATTTACACGTACTCTACAGTTCTAATTACTAAGTGACAATGTCAGTAAAGGAATTCTCTAATGAATAATTAATTATTAATCAACAGACAGGAACCTTTTTATTAGTAATATATTTTGAACAAATAACTTTGAAGTCGAACTTCAATGAAGAGAGAAAAGGGAATAGAACAGCTTAACTTGAAAGTAACATCCTTTCTTCACGAAGATACTTCATAGAAAGCAATGTGCGGGAATGACCAACAATAATTACTGACCTACAGTATGCCGTGTGGTGAATTCCTGATTTAATAAACCCAAAGCAATTAACAAAAGCAAACTAACTCTAGAAATGCGGTAAAGAGCTTCTCCACCACAACTACGGTGATCACTCGCAATTATTTAAAAGGAATAACTGTGTGACAGATCTAAGATACAATTACTAACCTGGGTGACGACGTAGGATCCCTTCCATCCAAAAAGAGGTTTGTGAAATATTTTAAACTGAAACCTCAATTTGCCCATATCGTCAGAAACCCTGAAACTGTCGGCTAAAGTCGTGAACCAATTTTGAATATTTTCGTTAGCATACGTTATCAAACCCTGAAACAACAGGAAAAAAAATTACGACCCAAGTTATTTCTAAGTTCTTTTCACTCTCTCTCAAGCCGTACTATCATTATGTGGAGAAAGCAAGCCAAACGTTTCGGAAATTCTTACTTATGTTGTTTCAATAAGTGATAATGAAGACATTTTAAATTATGCAAACACTAAACAATTTGTTTAAAAGAACTCGGTATTTTAAAACAGGTTTTCCATCAAACAATGACTTAAGTGCTATTTTTTTTCTCTGGCTTTTCTGTTGATAGCATAAAAATAAGTCCTATTTGTATGAACTGTAAAGATGCCCTCGATTTTGAACAGGACCCAACATTTATTTATTTATTTTTTTTAATGGAGTAAGAAATGTATTTTTTGAAAAGTGAAATGAGCACCAGGAAATCATTGCAAACACCCATTTTGCATTCAAGGTTTGTTTTTTTAAAGTAAAGACTACAATATACCTCCGTCTCATCAGTCCACGATCGCATTCTAACGCATAAATAATTTCATACAAAAGATTTTGAACAAATTTAAAGTTTTAAGCTCAGGAGACAGTGATTTTGAATGCAACCGTTATGTGTGTGTGTGTGTGTGTGTGTTTTATCAGCATTTCAGTCGGATGTTATTAATGTGAGCTAAATCGATATACGAATTATACGTGCATGTACTTTAACTGAATGTGTGATTTTTAATCTGCTTATTATTTTGGATATGTTACCGTAGAATAGGGGAATTGGGATAATGCAATGGAATTGGGATAACGCGAGGTAATTCAGATACTCTGAAAAAATATATTTGAGTAAGTAATTTTACTATTTTAGCATTGTAAACTTATCTTTATACAATATTTGGCCATATTATATAAAGATACTAAAATGATATGTAAAATTACTTATTCAAATATATTTTTGAAAGTATCCCAATAATTATCCCAATTCCCCCATTCTACGATATTTCTAAATCAGCAGTTCGATTTGATATACATACTTTCATGTGGTGTGTATTTTTGCAATTATCTGAATCTTGTACAAAAAATTAGGTCGACTGTACTGCATCACTACAAATGCACAGGTCAACTGGACGCCCTTGACGACTGGTTAGGTTCAGTCGTGATATTTTCGTTAGTTTTGATAGTAACTATTGCCCATAGTTAGGTACGACCGTCGCGCTAGTTTTGAAGCCTTTCTAGTTGGGTTAGGTTTCTTGCTAGAAACGCGGGTCATGGCGTTTACCGCATATTAACCTCTAAGTATTAATGCAAGTTATTGGTAAACACATTATTTTCCCTACGAGAAGTAGTAAATGTCAGGACAGGGGGCCGGGGGGGAACAGTTGTCCTAGAACTGTGTATGTAGGGGGGAGGGCATAAGTAAGGTCGAGTGTGTGATAGTAGCTATTAATAAATATTTAGTCTTATCTCGTCCACATTGCACTTATACTCGTACTTGAGGCATATATGATGCCATAATGAAATTAATGTTATAAAAATACTACTCCTCATTGATTATATTTATTATATATGTACTAGAATACTGGAAAGTAATTACCTGACCAAATTGGTGTTTCCCATCCATGACGAAGTTGAGAATTCCCCTGACGGAGGATTCGGTGACGATAGTCTCCTCGTCCAAGTGAACAATCCAGTCGGTGTCGGAAAGCATGTTGACCGAGTCCTCGAGACAGTACTGCAGTGCCCTCGCCTTGAACAGCGCCCCGCTCATCGGTTTGTACGTGGTAGGAACCACAACCTTCGCAATTGGAGATCCAAAATTAGGTACTAAATCATTCAAAATAGTCAGTGAAATAATTATTATTATTATATTATTATTATTATTATTATTTTCAATCGAGTTAAATCAACTGAAATGCGAGTAGATAAACTATTATTAGTTCAAGTATGTACAATTGCATAAAACCAATGCGATTTTAAAACAAACTAAATCCTTCTTATAAGAGTGTCTTCCTTAAACTTCAATAATCAACGAAATGTCCTACAAAGTACGCGCGTGTGGAACATTCCCCCTTTAACAACTGTTCATCTTTAACAGTGGTCCGGCAAATGACTTAAAAGCTCCTTGTCGTTAAGCTTAAAAGCATTCCGCAACAAAAACCGACTGCCAAAAAGAAGTATTGAGCTTTGAAATCGAACTTACTCCCCTACACACACAAATAAAAGGTATCCCCTTAAGCTGTTTTGGGGTTAAAAAAAAAAGGGTATTTTTTATATTTTATGCACCCGAAACACCGACATTTATGTTCTCAGCAATAGTTATCACCGTCGTCCGAGTGAATGCATTTACTATAATAATAATAATGTTTAACATCTAAGATCATATGATGGAAGGGAACACAGCTTTATGCGTGATCCGAACCACGGGTTGCTACGTAATCTGGACGCGGAGGACGGTCTCCCATCTAACTACTCTCCAGACCTAATGTCGCTCAACTTCGCTGATCGACAGGAAGCGGTGTTACGACATTGGCCGCAACGTAGCCTTACACGTTCATTTCGAGTCATTAAACTGCGAATTTTATAATTAAAACCCGTTTTAATTTAGTCAAACAATACGCAAAAATTTGAATAAGACACCCCTTTTCATTAAGAGATTACCACCTTTCTCTTTTATATGACGTTTAAAAGCACGGTGTACGAAAGAGTTATGCAAAATTAACACTTTTAAATTGAACTCCGAAACTGAACTATATTTACTTTATAATTCTACAAACTAAGAATCCGCATCATCTTCATTCAATAATGAAGTAACGTTCCCGAAAAAGAAATAAATGGTGCCATGCACGAGCTTTTAGAAAGTACGCGATAGCAAAGTTTCCCGTTCGAAAGAAAAAATATTATTTACGATTGTACTCTTAAAGGGGAGCGTAAAATCTTCGATAAAAGGATAAAAGAACAAAAGCAAAAAAAAAAAAAAAAAAATTTTATTAGCTATTAACTGAAAGCGCACGACCCTTTAAAATTTATATAGTATGGATATAAATTTATAAACTGGAAGCTGTGACAAGGGAACTCAATGCAGGTTTTAAAAATTGAAACTTATATCGAATGGTTTCGAACAGAGAGGCGTAATTAATAGTATTTTCGACCATTATCAGTTACAATTTCATTAGTTACAGTATCGTTGGGGGCTGCAATACATTCGTGAGCAGTTATTTCCGCGCCGTTAACTTCGTACGAGACATTAACGTAACCTTAATGGACGAATAAAAAACTGTGGTGCCACTCTTTTATGGAAGACTTTGTTCGTGCCCCTTCCAAAACATATCCAACTCCACTATGAGAAAAGTGATGCTTTAATAATTACGACACAATTAATTTCAAAGACAATTGAAATACTCCTACAGTAAAATTTAAATCAGTTACGTCCTAGATTAAATTAAAAGAAAAAGCAATTTTAGATACTCTAGAAATATTTAATGCCCTCAAGCTTCGGTATATGGTACCAATACCCGAGGGCATTAATTGAGTAGTCCTTACCTGCCTTACTCTTTGGTTCTCGGGCAGATCAATATATCTGTCCGTAACTACTTCAATCATGAACTTTTCTAAGCCAACTCTCTGACAAGTGGCCAGATTCCTCTGGATGTTCTGCCTCACCAAATCGGGGAAATCTCCCCTCGTGACCACGCGAATGCATATGAAAGGAGCTAAGAGAGGCGAGCCTTTTAACTTGGCTCGCTCAGGAAACGCGTTGAAAGACATTAGGCCGAGAAAATTGAACAGCGCCTAGACACGAATCAAGGGAGAAGAGCCTCTTAAATAAGGTTGAAGGCCATGGCACACTATGCAATAATATTCACTACAATACTTCTACTATCAAAATGAATTTATTACAAAATTTAAACGACAAACACCTCTGGATACAGTGGATTGCTTCTCTACACATTTCATAACTTAAAATAGGGCATAATTTCAACGCAAACCGAAAGGGTTGAAGAAGTGGGAATTATGATCCGTACCTGAGGAAGGGCGAGAAAAGGAAGTATCCTGAGCAGTTGCAGAGTCAGGGTAACGAGGGGGTGATAACTGGGGGAAGGAACCGTCTCTCCCCATAATCCAATGGCCCCCACCTCAAATGCGATGACGACGCAGATGAAGAGGACGACGTGCGCTGCGTGTTTGGTCGCATGCAAGCTTTCGGAGAAGAATAATCCCGCCCGTCCCACCGACATTCTGCCTGCAATACGAGCGTTTTTTTTCGACATCTCGCTCACTTACAAATAACAAACAAACATTTCTAATTAACAATAAATTGTATTTAGTTAGTCCCTAACAAAAGCTGTCGTCTACTGTTGAAAATAAGGTGGTTCCTGTCGCTCGTTCCAAAACTAATATCATTCCATTTTTATCCTATTTTGAGAGCTACTAAAATTAGAATAGTCTACAAAAGGAAACCACTGGATTAGCATTAGATATTTTCAATTCTCCCGAAGCGAGGAAGAATTTTATTTCATAGCGACTTAAAAGTGGGCTAGCTCCTCGCTAGACAAGGATCGACAAAAGCATTTGAACGTCTAACAAAAACAAAAATTTGCATAGCGGAGTTCCAAACGATACTAATCCCTAAGTGACGTAGTTAAAATCGTACGCAATCGCTATGATTAAAGTATGCGGGGATGGCTATGATCAATAAATAAACAAAATCTGTATATCTTTTCATCCACAGCAATAACAGTCCAAAATTAAAAGTTTATATTTAAAATTCCTTCACGTTTATTTATCTGTAAAATTGATTACAAAACTAACAGCTTTAATTAAAACGTTAAATTTTATTAAGTATTAAACTGATCGGTAAATGTTTATAATTAAATAGAAACGAACGATGGTGTACGTAATAAATTAGGGTTTGCGTTACTCGTCTATCAAATTGTAACAATTCTCCTTGGCACGCCAAAAATCTCATTTTTCGAATGAGACGAACGAAACTAATGTTGTAAAATTCTCGGGAATAATCTTTAGGAGAATATTCTCCAGAATTTTCTTGAGAATATTCTCCGAACCGAGAATTTTCGAGACTTTTCTTTTTTAGAACATGTGAGGGGTTTTTCAACTATTCCGATACAACTTAACTTCAGTTCCTGTCAAAATGGAGAAATTCTAAGTCAGAAGTTAATGATAGGATGAGTGAAGAAATAAATAAATTAACTAATGCAAAAAATTTATTGAATCATTGTATAAAGACTGTACATATTTCAATTTAAAGTATAGTATTTACCAAGGATGGCAGTGATTAAATCAAAATGATTTAATCACCTGATTAAATCAATTGACTTTTTTATGAAAAAACTTTTTTTTTTTCAAAATTATATAGAAATTAATAAAATATATCTCAAGACACTTTGGAAATAAAAAAATACCCCTCGTAATTGTGTGTTCAATTTCAGTATCAGCTTTTTTATGAAAAAATCATGATTTTTTTTAATTGATTTTTTCAAAATTATATATAGAAATTATTAAAATGTATCACACAGAAGAGTTCAGAAAGAAAAAATATCCCTTGTAAATGAAGTATGTATTCAATTTCAGTTTTTCAGTATAATAGCTAATAAATAAATAAATTTATTTCTGAAAAAATCACATTTTTTATTTGATTTTTTTCAAAATTATATGGAAATTAATAAAATATATCATACAAAAACAGTTTAGAAACAAATAAAAAATATCCCTTGTAATTAAGTGTTCAACTTCAGTTTTCAATTTGCCATCCTTTATACATATACTACTTTCTCCCAATTCCGGAGTATTCTAGAATGTTCTGGAGTCGTCTAGAATATTCTCACACATTCTAGAAAGTTCCATAAGGTTCTGAAATATTCTAGAATTCTCTAAAAAGATTCAAAACAATCTAAAAATGTATTCAAACTAACAAGAAAGAAAATTCTCGAATATTCTCAACAAATAATATGTTGGAGAATATTCTCGCTTCACATCACTAAACGAAACAAATCCAAACCTGAAGTGGCATCGAACCCCTTCACTCGAAATTTTACTCGCCAGTTCAGTTTTTCGACGTCTCGAATATTTTAATTTAATCAAACGGGGCAGTGCCAGAAGACTGCACCCGTTTGAAGGGAGCCTACCACAATGTCCTCGACAAAAATACATATCAAAATAAGCCCCGAAAGTTTGGCCTTTCTTGCCATTTCAACATTTCCATAGTGTTTGCCTATATAAGTATATAATATTAAACCTCCCAAACAGATCAATAAATTGGATGCAATATGCACTGTTTCTTAGCTCATCAAATTTTAACAGTACCGAATATTAATTACTACAGGTATAGAGACTCACGTGAAGCTCTCGGGTGTAAACCACAAAGATCTGCACGCACCACGCACGCGCACATACAGTGTGTGTGTGTGTGTGTGTGTGTGTGTGTGTGTGTGTGTCCAAACTGGACAGACAGAGACAAATGCATATTAAGCTTCCATCTAAATTAGGCTTATATATCGATTAAGAAGCGAGTGTCTTTGTGAACTCGCCATTATAGCTTATCGGTTCAGCCTTGAGCGGTGTTTACGTAGTCATATCTGCTCGGTTGCGTGTTCCCGTGTTGGCACAGCAGTCGGCAAACGGTGACTGCGCCGGGATGATCAATAAAGCTTTCAGCCCATTAACCAACAATGGTCAATGTTTCCATCACTACTTCGTGAACCCTCGCGTTTGGAAGGTAGATGATAATTAAAGAAAACTGGTGTTTATAAATTAAAACTGCGTACGGCTACAATATTTACCCTCGTAATTTACGTCGCCCTAACTTCTTTCGAGCTCAAAGCACCGGAGAAAGCGTAAGTCTAGTTCCCTCCTATACATGATAATGCAGCGTCGCTTCTTTACTTAGCATTCGTCCACACGCTTTTAATTAGAGTAATGGCATACACGTTGCGATTGCGAGCAATTAAACTAAAGGCACTATTACAATAAAGGTAAATACGATAAACGGAGTAAGGATGGTTTATACTATACGCAGTAACCGTTCGATGCACTGTAAGTAATGCATCGTGGCCTACGAGTGAAACAAGCAAAGCACTTTCATTTTAACAACAGATTCCATACCAGATGGACCCATGCGTTCAACTCCAATATGACAGCATGGTCGGGGGGGGGGGGGGGGGGGGGGGACTTTTCACTCGAATATAAGTTTCGTGACGACGTATTATTCATTACCGCGGAAACCTTCATTGCCACGATTATTTCTCACGTTACAAAGACTCGTCGCCGTCAATATGTTGAAAACCACGAGTACTTCCGAGTATTTGTGGGGGAAGCGAAATGTGGTTTATAAGACCAGTAACGTTATTTTCCCTAATGTACAAAGACGTTTGTGGGGTAATTTATGAGGTCGTTGTGAAAATATCAAATAGAATTTTCCACGCGCTATCGTTCATCTGGAAGTGCGATGTTAGCGACCTCCTAAACATCGGTTTAGTCATTTATATTTAAATAACACACTGCGCGGAGAACAACGACCCCCCTTCAACGGAACACACACACAGTCATGAGCTGTACTGGTTTGAATACAAAATAATACAAAGGACACCAAGCAGCAACAGACCAACTAGTCCCTACGAGGCTGTCTATGTCTGTATAAGGAAGGAAAGTCAAATGATGCGAGGAAACTTAAAGACAAGTGTAAGTTTTAAAGCAAAGCAAAGCAAAGCAAAGAAGGGAAGTTGAAAGGAAGGAAAGAAATTTAAAGATAAAGTGAAAATTTTAAAGTACAGAGGAGGGAATCCAAGCGAAAACCCTACAATACTTTTATGCGCCAACAAATGCTTCCAACTGGGAATTTAAGGCAAGATAAGTATCTCTTTTTAAAAGACTCGACCGAATTACTTTGAACTACGCTGGTTGGCAATCCATTCCACAAATTAACTATACGATTGAAGAAAAAAAAAAAATGCTTAGGTTCATTAAAATTAAAATATTTACCCACTAATTTGAGAACATTACCGCGAATTCCATCCGCATTTCTCAAAGCGAAATACTTTTCGGTGTCAACATCATCAAAACCTTTAATCATTTTAAACACCCGGATTAAATCTCGTCGAATTTGCCTTTTTACGAGTGAGAATAAATTGAACGATTCTAAACGGGCAGCGTAGGATTTGTTTCCGAGTCTAGGAATCATCGTAGTAGCCGTCGCTGCACACACTCCATTCTATCTTGGCCTGTCGTAAATATGGGGACCAGAACTGAACGCAGTATTCCAGGTGGGGGGCATACTAAGGAATTATATAATGTTAGCGTTGTTTTCTCCGACTTAAATTCAAATGATCTACCGATAAATCTTAATATTCCATTTGCTTTTCTAACCGCTTCGATACATTGCTGCTTACTCACGGGCGAGAGCCCCTTACTTTGAGCTTTTTCTCGAAATAGAAGTACCTTCTTTAGGTAAAGGGTCCCCGCTGGATGGGGCACAATGGAAAGTTGTGAGAACATCTATAAGGAGGCAAGGTGCACTCGTCGGTTTAGGAGTGTCCGCAACAATAATACGTAACTCTCTTCCGTAACACTCGTTATTGCCTTGTCGCGCATAGAATACATTTCTTGACCATTGTTTCTTCCGATATGCACCGTCTTACGTTTATCTATATTAAAGTTCATTTTCCAAATTTCTGCCTACTGGACTAACTTATTTGCAAACGTTCTGCCGCTGGTTTTGTTCATCCCCCTAGTTTGGTATCATCGCTAATTTTGAAATTATACTACTACTTACTACGTCGATGTCATTGATATAAATAATAAAAAGAACCGGTCCCAGAACTGATCCCCGTAGCATGCCGCTAGTTATACTATACTCCAGTTAGACGCTTTGCCATAATGACCATTCTTTGTTTATGTCCACTCAGCCAATTTTCGATCCATTTCAAAACATTATTATCAATTCCGTGAGACTGAAATTGAGCTGATAATCTTCTCTGTGGCACTTCATCAAACGCCTTTTGAAAATAGGAATATATAATTTCCACCGTTTGACTCTCGCCATAATATTGACAATATGAGGCGTATAGAATAGAAAGGACGTATGCCCGAAAATAAAGTTGAGATAAACGCATTTATTAAAATTAGCGAACGTTATTACTCGTTAACGACTGAACCGAGTTTAATGGTTTTGTTCTCAAGGCCGTGTGGGGGCGCGTCACACCCACGGAATACAGCGTGCTGATTGGTTACTGCGCGAAAACGGGATATCGGGAAACCGGGGGATAACGCCTGTGATATTCTAATGGCTTCATATCATTAAAAAAGTCGAGCAAATTAGTAAGACAAAGACGATTACGTCGAAATCCGTGTTGAGAATATTTGCTTAAATTATTCATTTCTAAGTGATTAACTATTTTGTTCCGAGCGATCGTCTCCATAAGCTTACCAAGTACTGATGTCAGACGATAATTTTCCGAAAGCAATGCCCCCACTTTTTTTAAATATTAGTTAATATTTGCAAGTTTCCAATCGAACGGAACTTCTGCAAACTTTTATGATTTATTATCATATATATATATATATATATATATATATATATATATATATATACACAAATTCAGAATGGTTCCCTGAGACAATTATATGTTAAACACAGACCGTGCATGGAACAAGGAACTCTTCTGGGAAAATTAAATCCACTATAGTCCGAATAAGTAATGGTAAATGACAAATACCATAGTTTTTCTTTTCATGATTTTAGCCCGACGTGGGCAACGGGTCTCTCGCAAAGAGATCCCATAAATATAGCTTCCCTCACCAGCTATCTGCAAAGCAGACAGGATCCAGCTTTGGGACATGGATCTAGGGTTTAAAGCAAGCCTAGATCCTACATTCAGAACCTCTATATAAGTAAAAGACTCGTTGCATTCACGTCGGGTTGAATAAATCAAAGAAAAAGGGGGTAACTATTTATTTTTAGCCAAAAAAAACCAAAACTTAAACCTCAACCGGCACATTGAGCGTCCACTTTTCAAGGCACGTAACACGTCCGTTTAATATACACGTGTTACGTGCCTTGAAAAGTGGACGCTCAATGTCCCGGTTGAGGTTTAAGTTTTGGTTTTTTTTGGCTAAAAATACAATAGTTACCCCCTTTTCTTTGATTTATTCAACCCGACGTGAATGCAACGAGTCTTTTACTTATATAGAGGTTCTGAATGTAGGGATCTAGGCTTGCTTTAAACCCTAGATCCATGTCCCAAAGCTGGATCCTGTCTGCTTTGCAGATAGCTGGTGAGGGAAGCTATATTTATGGGATCTCTTTGCGAGAGACCCGTTGCCCACGTCGGGCTAAAATCATGAAAAAGAAAAACTATGGTGTTTGTCATTTACCATTACTTATTCGGACTATAGTGGATTTAATTTTCCCAGAAGAGTTCCTTGTTCCATGCACGGTCTGTGTTTAACATATATATATATATATATATATATATATATATATATTACTTCAGGTTACTTCAGGCGAGTTTGAACGACGGTTTAGGATCGATCTGCGGTCGACCCCTCTGCAGCATCCCGCCTCATTTGCGGGATTTCGTGAAGGAGGGAATTGGTCTGATCTCCTCCTGCCCTCGTAGCCAGCTACGCATGGCTCGTCAGGGACTTTGCAAAGGAATCTGTCCAGCTGGTTCTTAAGTTATTCAGGTCGGTGTGCTGGAGATTCCTCACTTCTTTTGGTAGGATATTGAAAAGCTTTGGGCCTCGTATTCTGAGGGTATTTTCCATCCTCGTTTTCACGGCCCCTTGTCCCACCGCAGCTGGGACCGTACAAAATCTGCCTCTTCTCTCATTCCAGTTTGTTTCCATTTCATTTCTAAGGTTAGGGACAGAGCCCTCAAGCATTTTTCATAGCTATATTATTGTGTACCGCTCGCGCCTTCTTTCGAGAGAGTAGAGTTCCAGGGATTGTAGTCGAGACCAGTAGTCTTCACCTTCCGTTTCCTCTATCTTAGACGTAAAAGTCCTTTGTATAGCTTCAATGTTCGCAGTGTCTCCTTTTCTGTATGGGCTTGTGATTACTGAGCAATTCTCAATTATTGGTAGGACTAGACTCTTCCATAATTTGACCATGATGTTTGCTTTTCTTATATGTAAGGAGAGACTATTGCGCAGTTCATTTCTTTAAGTACCCTAGGGTAGAGCTTATCTGGACCTGAAGTTTTATTAGGATTAATTTTACCCGTGGCCGAGAGTACTTCAGTTTCACTAAGGTAAAATCGTGAAGCTTTAAACGATCATCACCGAGCATGATTACGGGAACAGGATTGCTGTTCCTATTTTCATTAGTGAAAACGGAAAATAATTATTTATTCAAAAACTTCCGTAATTCGTATATCATCACAAATTTGTTCGTTATTTTCGCCTATGAGTGGACCAATAGTCCGCGAACCTACTTTTTTTTATTCCTAACATAATTGTCGAATTTTGTCGGATTTAATTTAATTTAGTTCAATATACATATAACTCAGGGTTGCGCTTACTTGTTCTAAGTTTTTTGCTTCGCCTTCTCAACTGCTCGTAAGCATTTTCGTCGGACAAATTATTTTTCTTTAAATTTGAAATACGCGTTCCTTTTTAACGTTCAGCTACTTTTCATTTCAACATTCCACCACTTAGGTTTAATAGACTTCGCCAGTCTCTTTTTACGTAATAGGATATTACTCTATTCTAAACGTTTAAAATAACTACAAAAAAAGAAGTCTATGTCATTAATATCATCACGCGACAGAACCTCATCCCAATTATGGGTCCAAAGTTGCAGTGTCATGTCACGAAATTTAGCTCTTTTAAAATCCAAAATGTACTCCAGACTCTCTGAATTATAAATATTAAATTTAATTTCAAATATTGTTTGCCTATGATCAATGTAGTAGTAGTAGTAGTAGTAGTAGTACCCTACAGATATATCAATTAAGTCTAGGTCTGTACTTGACACTAAATCTAGAATATTGCGTTCTCTAGTGGGTTCCTTGACCATTTGAAAAAGTGAACTTTCGAGCAAACCCTCGTACAGTCGACGACCGGAATTAGACTATAAAGGACCACACCACTTCCTGCGAGGTAAATTAAGATCTCCCATAATTGTCGCATCATGTTCGTTACTTACGTAAGAAATATGGACAGTCTGAGAGGCCTACATACTAAACCTATAATTAACTTCTTTCGCGAGTTGTCTTTAATTTCAACAAACGTCGCATTTATATTATCAATTTCTGTAATGTTCTTAATTATGTGTTTTAAGTGTGACCGAACGTATAGTACTGTACCACCGCCTTTTCTTTCTATTCAATCATTGTTAAATATCTCCATAACCGGTGAGAAAACTTTCCACCGCATTCGGAACAATCGCGTAGGTTCGGCGCCTTATCTCGAACAATTTTATGAAAAATTTTAATTATTTTCCCGATCTAACGGGTAAACAGACGGGAGGGTCTAGAAAAAATTATGGATAAGTGACCTGAAAATAGTAAACAAGAGCTCGAAAACACCAAAAGAAGGAATTTCTACATACACGCAAATTATTTACATCTACAGTATCTACGAGATAAGCGGTGACAAACAACCACGTGGTGAATGTATTAAAAAATCCTAAATTTCCCGTGAAATAACTATTAAATATGTAAATAAACCGAAATAAGAGTAGTAAACGATAACAAGAGTAAATTTTTTGTGTAATAATTATTATTATATATATATACCAGGTGAACCAAAAGTAGGTGGACAGTAGGTTGAATAGGGTTTGTGTTATATTATATTATAACTATGGTGTTCATTATAACTATGGTGTTTGTGTTGTATTATATTAAATATTATAACTAAATTTATTTAAATTTAATCTTTTTTCTTTTCAGATAGTTCAGAGAACCCATAATGGCAAATAATCTAAATACTGATGCCAGAAAATGGGTGTTAAAAGAGTATTGGAAATCTCAAAATACTGAAACTGTTAGAACAAAATGGGTTGAAACATTTGGTACTCAAGCCCCAAAGAGACAAACCATTTACCGCATTCGTGACA
The DNA here is from genome assembly GCA_023014485.1 of Bathynomus jamesi. Taxonomy (NCBI): domain Eukaryota; kingdom Metazoa; phylum Arthropoda; class Malacostraca; order Isopoda; family Cirolanidae; genus Bathynomus; species Bathynomus jamesi. The sequence continues at coordinate 82,540 of JAJOZX010004739.1, forward strand.
AATTTGATGCCACTGGCTCAATTCTTAATGCCCCAAGAACTGGTCGACCCAAAACAGTTTGCACAGAGGACAATAAGCAACTTGTTGCCGAAGCATTTGTTCACAGTCCCAAAAAGTCCACCAGAAGAGCCTCAGCAGAACTGGACATTTCACAAACCTCTATTATACGAATTCTGAAATCTATTGGTTGAAAGCTTATCGTCCACGGCTAATTCATGGCTTATTGGAGGATGACCCAGACAGGCGGCTGCAATTTAGCGAGATCATGCTGAACGAAATTGAAGGAAATCCAATAATTTTAGAAAACATTGTGTGGACCGATGAGGCTTCTTTCAAATTATCAGGTCATGTTAACCGACATAATTGTTTTACTGGTATAGTGAGAACATGCATTTAACATTAGAGCAGCAACTAAACCAGCCTGGTGTCACTGTTTGGGGTGGTATTTCAAGTTCTGGTGTTTTAGGACCAATTTTTGTTGATGGAACAGTCACATTATTCAAGAGCAGTCCGTGAGTATCTTGATGAAACATTTCCCGAGAAATGGATCGGCCGAAGAGGTCCAATTGAATGGCCTGCACGTTCACCTGACTTTACCCCAATGGATTTTTTCTTTTGGGGAGTACTCAAGGACAAAGTTTATAGTCGAAAACCACGAAGTGTTGGTAATTTGAAAAATTACATCAGAGATGCATTTCAAGAAATTAATGCACAAAGAAACTTGTGCAAAAATGTTTGTCGAAGTGTGAAAGGTAGACTTCAAAGCTGTGTAAATTGTGATGGACAGCAATTTGAGCACCTGCGTTGATAAAATTTTCAGTGCTTTTGTATTGTATTGGTATAAGTTAAATTTTTTTTTATTTTGTATTATAGTATACAAAAAAATTAAATATAATTGTATATACATGTATTCTCAAAATAAACGTTATCATTTACTGTCCACCTACTTTTGGTTCACCCGGTATATATATATATATATATATATATATATATACAGTAATTAAAGTATTAATACAAAATAATTTAAATCACTAATGAGCAATATTAATAAAATGACAAATTAGACAATCAAACATTTTAATCAATCAGATACACACAAGAAAATAAACTTCAAAATCGCTTTTCAGGACCTGTGAAAAATGGGTCCAATCTGGGCAAAGGCCAAACGATAAATGATTATTATTTTACATTTATTCACTTTTTTAAATTACTTTTTCCTCGTAAAAAAAAAAAAAAAAAAAAATTTATGTATTGTGATTTTTATTAATTTCAATATTTTAACTATTTACGAATCAATTTTTTAACATATTTTATATTTATTAAATATTTTTAACATCTGGAAGCAAACCGGCATATAATTTGAGTATTGCCAAAATGTGTTTGAAAAACTGGTTATTTTAAGAAGTATTAAACTTCGCGTTAGTGCGGCGGGTATCAAACCCCAATGAATTAATTTTGAAATTATACGCCGCACTATAACGGCAGGGTAAAAGCGAGTAGTAAGCATCACAATCCGTGTTATAATTTAATCTAAATATTTACTAAATACGAAAGATTTAGTCTTTTACACTTTCAAAGGATTTATTTTTTCTAAAATATAAACATCCCATTTCATTTGAAAGCTTTATACAATATACTGTACAGATATTTTTTTTTTTTAAACTATGCGTCATGAGCACAAACATGTCAATAAAATGTAGGAGATTGCACAACTATTGCAGCAACTTTAATTATATATATTTATATATATAGGGTGTCCATAAAGTTACGCATCATAGGAAAATACATTTTTGTTGTTTGTTTATTTTTTTATTTAATTTATTTGTTCGAAATGATTCCCACGAATCTCAAAACATGTTTGTAAACGAAAAAGCAGGTTTCTTTGAATGTTAATATATTTGGCGTGATGGAGAAACAAATAGACATTGCTTATGTTCCTATGATGCGTGACTTTATGGACACCCTATATATATATATATATATATATATATATATATATATATATATATATATATATATATATATTATATAATATATATATAAAATCGCTTTAATAGTTGTGCAATATCCTACATTTCTATGACATGTTCATGCTCATGATGCATATTTGAAAAGAAAAATTTATACCTTCAAATTCGTGTTCACTAAATATCTGTGGTCCTATTTTCAAAACTTATTCACATTAATACGCGTGTATGTTATTCATTACATTCCATATTAAACTAAACTTCACAAACACGTGACTAGACCTTATAAACACAAACATTCGCGAGTGTTTCATACTCCCAAGATACAATGTTCAAGGGTCTGTTGAGCACTACAACACCTCATAAGTAAGTTTGTGCCGGAAACCTTCAATATTTCGGATGCGATTGTACATATTTCAAAGATTCATTTCCTTTACCTTTCGTGACAACATTTTCAATAGAAAATATATTTTAGCCGCAGTATTTAAGAAAGTTCCCGTAAACATTACTTACTGTACTTCAAACACACCGCACGTCCTCATAAATCATAATCTGCTTGTGTGTGAATACTCGAGCATTACTGCAATTAGACAGAGTTTTAACATTATCACAGGTTCTAAAACGTTCAAGTTGTGACCAATATATACCGTCAGTAATTCAAACACAAATTACTTGTAGTTTAGCTTTGGTAAAATAAGCTATAAATTGTATTTACATCATGATATAAATGAAATGAAAAGGTTTATTGGCAGACTATAGTCATATGACACACACACACCACACACACACATATATATATATATATATATATATATAAATTTTATTTTATTAATTTAACCTCATATTTATAGACGTTTTAGGTCTGTCAATTTATTTTACGAATAGTGAATTGTGGATATAGATTTGTTATATCGAATGTAATGTAGAATTCATAAACTGTCACACGAGTCATGAATTCTTTCAAAGCAGCTCGAAATAGACGGGGGGGGTTTTCTCCTCCTTGTACGTCATTTCGATTTCTCATGCGCGTACGTCATCAAAGGGTTAAAGAGTTATACAGTTTCGGAAAATAAACCAGACTGCGAGATTATACGAGCATTATTCAAGGACGCCAACGCATCCCTGGATGATCACGAATCGTCGAGGAGTGGTGAAACCACAAAAATGTTTTTCTCGGTTCCAGGAATCAAATATTTAGGAAAACGAATAAATCGGATGATGCAAGAAAAAATTCCGTCCTGGAAAACAACCATTCATTAAGGGAAATAATTATATTATCCGCCAACCATATTTTAACTAATTTAATAAAGTTAAACGGGTAGGTACCGTATTAGGAACCATTATGTATTCATTGTAAGTTAAGCAGACAAATGTTGAAAGGTTTTAACCAACCGGACGAGTTTAAAATTAAATCTAACATAAAATGTGGATGCAGTATTTATTTAGGTTAGGCCTCAGTCCAGTAACTTTATCTGTATTCTCTTTATAAGAACTTATATATATATTATATATTAGTGATGTAGCGGATGTCATTTTTTCACATCCGCGGATGCGGATGCCGATGAGGATGTTTGATTTCAACATCCGCGGATGCGGATGTCTACATTTTCGTTATTTTTTAGGATATATTCGAGATTTGTTGTGTTTAACGTATATAATAAGTTATTATATAGAGAGAGCTGTAGCTATAATGTAGTATAATTGATTAATTGTACAATAATTGCTGTACTTTTCTCTGAACATATAAAATAATATCAACCATCTAACTAATATAGAAATCAATTAGTGAATTCGTCTGCAAATAAATTCGTTATATTTTGTTGAGTTCAGCCACAATTAGAAACCATAATTGTGTTACCAGGATGCGGGACGTGAACCCAGCTCAAATGCACCCCCGACCTCTTTCCCCAACCTCCACCCTTATAGAAAGAGATCTTTAATTAGCTTGATAACTATTTATATTAAGTTTAAAGTTTTATTAGGCATATTTATAAATGAGTAATTAAAATAAAGTAAACTAAGATGGTCATCGTTTAATGTTCAAACTTAATTATAGGAAGGTTATGCTTAAGGAACATTAATTTTTCTGCCTTTTCTGCTGCCAGTCTGTTTCTCTTTTCATCATATATTAATCCAGCACTGCTAAATAATCTCTCGCTTGGTACGTTTGTTGGAGGACAGGCTAAATGTTTCCTTGCAAGTTTACTCAAGTATGGATAGATATTCTGCGTATTTTTCCACCAACTAATAGGATTGTCACATGCAGCCAGGCGTTTTTCTTGGTGATAGCTCTCGATCATTTTTACTACATCTTTTGACATCGCGTAGGTCTCGTCATTGCTGCTTGACTCAAGAAACTGAGAGACAGATTCTGTGATAGATTTGCTTGTTGAAGGTGTTGGTTCTGTCACTGAAACTTTTATTCTTTTGGTGGGTGGCGAAGCGACAGATTCAAGAGATTGAAGCTCTTCAACTGCTTTGCCAAGTGATGATTTAACTCGTTCTAATGTACTAGGTGAAAATAACTTAGCTTTGTAACGTGGATCTAAGTAGGTTGCAAGAGAGTAACTTCATACAGGAACAGCCTCTCGTCTTGTCGCTTGCATCACTTTTGCGCACAATGAACTAGTTCTATTAATATAGTAGAATTTGATAATTTCCGCTTATTAATGACGTTTTATTTCAACGGTCCACATCCGCACGACATCCGCAGTCCAAAGTGCGGATGCGGATGAGAGAAAATGTGCGGATGTTCCGCGGATGCGGATGTGACCTACATCACTAATATATATATATATATATATATATATATATATATATATATATATATACAGGGTGTTTCAGGAGGAAAGGTCAATACTTCGGGAGGTGATGGTATCGGTCATTGTGAGAAAAAAAGTTCATACGAACATGTGTCTAATTCTGAATGGTTACGGAGATAGAGCTGTTTCAATATGATGCGTGCGCAGCTCTTCCTCCGCCTTCCCTCCCATATAACCTTGAACCATGTAAGCTGTAATGTAAGCATGTAACAAATTTGTCATTTCTGTATCTGATACCATTCAAAATGCCAATGTTTAAACATTAAATGTTAGAAACCGTAATTGGTTTCTCTTTCTTGATTACCACCATTAACAATGCTTTTGTATTTGTAGATTCAAACAGCTCTATCTCCGTAACCATTCACAATTAGACACATGTTCATATGAACTTTTTTTTCTCACAATGACCAATACTATCAACCTCCCGAAGTATTCACCTTTCCTCCTGAAACACCCTGTGTGTGTGTGTGTGTGTGTGTAATACAGTAAAATCACATAATAACACGTGATCTTATTAATTTCGTGTTTTTTTCCCTGTGGTTGTTTGCTTATATATATTTTTTTTATTTATTTAGATAAATGCAAGCATAAATGACGCAATCACTGTAAAATTAACAGTGAGAGAGCAACTGAACATAATTTGAACAAAAGGCTTCTCACCAACAATAAAAAGCCAAGTTGAACCAAAGTTCGGCTACCGTGAAGCCTTTGAAATGAAGTAATTGCAAACTGACATTCTTTTCATTATTCCAAAACAAAAACATACATATACATACATACATACATACATACATAGATCCAGCTGCGCCTTTCTTTTCCAGAATTCTAGCTTCAAATGTAAATATTTAAAGAAAGGAACCGAGATTCGTCCAGCGACATCTGACATCTAACTTTGACGTCATTATAAAGTTTGGGGGTCCTGGCTCTTATTGTTTGAAGAATTATTCTTTCGAAGAGAATAGCCTTAATTTAAAATCGAGGCTAATCCGCGAATGAATCAGAACTTGAAATGCTTTTGAACCAAAAGCTCACTCAGCGAAACGTAACTTATAATTCAAAATAGGTTTGGGCCTCCTTCCAACTGGTGTCGTTCAAATACGGATGAGCTTTTCACACCAGGGAAATGCAGTTAAAAACAATAAAAAAAAAAAAAAAATTAAAATCGCGAAGAAAAGTGTGCGCTCACAGCAGTGGAAATGAAAGTAGATTTTAGATATAGAACCGCGATTTATTAGGTGGTCAAGATTGGTAAAGAGAAGCCTAAACAAATAATAAAATTCCGTGCCATATGAGTGGCGGAGCAAAATCGATCTACACAATGTCGACACGCATAATAAGGTGGATCTGCATAATGTTAATACTAAAAAGTTAGTTTAAATTACGTCAGGTTAGGTTAAGTTGGTTTAAGTTACATTATGCCAGGTTAGGTTACGCTACGTTAAGTTAGTTTAGTCATTTTCATTGAAAATTTTCAATATAGTTTGAAATCCGAGATCCATATATACTCGCATAATGTTCAAACGTTATGATGAAATTCGATTTTGTTAATGTAACAACCAGATAACAACCAGTTTCCTCTCATCGTCATACTGCTCATTAGTCATTACTTGATAAGTTATCAATAACTTTATTTGAAGTCGGTTTCATCATCGCATCACTGTCGTTATATGCACATTTTGTATATAAAGATGGAACAAAATTATCTGTATTTCAATGAAAGTAACCCTACCCAATAATTTCAATGCACCCAATACTTAATAATGGTGGTGTGAAGGTATTAACAGAGTGGATGAAGTGAAAATGAAACCCCTTCAACTGGAGTTACCTATCAAATCGATAAATAACAGAGACGTCCAAATTCTAAAAAGTCCAAAACGGGAGAAAAAGATCATATTGCGCGCACCCCCCTTTGATTCCTAGATGAGAAACGAACTTTCACGAAATAAACGTACACGCGAACGGACATAGACAGACACACGTACAACCGGGCTATCTTGAAATTTCTATGCGGGAGAGATCGATGAGAAGTTGGGAGAAAAAGCAACAGACTCCGTTGAATATTAAGGCAAATCTTTTACGAACTTTTCAGAAGACCCCAAAAATATAGTGTGTAAGTGTTTCAATTCAATTATGGGTCCGACAGTCTGGCGTTTCATATCAGAAGGGGGGGGGGGGGGGGGGGGCCAGCAACACACTTCATAAATTTATACCATCAATCAACTACATCTTAATCAGTGCATTAAAACGCCAAACACCACACTTCGACAAAATATTCCCAATTATTTTTTTTTAATTAAACTGCCAATACAAGCGTAGTAATGACTGAAGAAGCCCCAAAGTAGGCTAAATTTGTAGTTACCAAAATTATTTGTAAATTCTGAAGGAATTTGTCACGCTTGTTTTATTAATATTCATTATTATTTCTTTCGCACTATACTCGCGAGGGGTTTCCCCCTTTTAACCCATTAACACTAACTTTTCAGGACATGTACAGAGATCGAGCATCATCATACCCTGGGGAAAACGATATATCGCGGATATGACTAAAAAAGAGGGAGCAACCATTAATTTTTTTTTATTTTTCAGCCAATTCCCAACAACTTCGCAATATTTCAGTTTGTGAAGTTTAAAAAAAAAAAAATCTAAATTCGAGAAAAAATTTCTAGTGGAGGGGAAACTATTTTAAAGCTTTTTTTGACACATGGATTAAAATAACACTTTTTGTATTCAACGAATTTTAACAAAATTTACAGGAGCGAATTGTTTTTATGACTTTTACTATTTTCAACGTGGTGGTAACTAACATATTCATTAGTTAAACGAACCTAAAGCGTCCCCCTCTTAACTGATTTGCATCAAATTTTCAGGAGCAGTACAAATTAGACACCAAAGTCATATATACAAAAATAGGACGGGTAACTACAGGATCATGCTATCGTTTTGGTTACAGGATTCTCAACTACGCCTATTAATCCCAAATTTGCGGGATATACAGGGTGTCCCATAAGTCCGGACTCGTAGGAAAACTTATTTTAAATTAAATTAACAAAAGTAATACATTAAAACTAAAATGTTCAAATTGATGTCTTGTTTTGGAACCCCCTTTTTTTTGGGGGGGGGGGGGGGGGGGGGGGGGGGGGTTGAAAGTAGAATAACACGCAATGGCTAATATGGAAAAGAATTACACTCCTGAGGAAAACGCCTGCGGACACCCTGTATATAACCTTTGGAACTCGAGATGAGTTCACATTATACAAATTACCTTTATTTCCGGCGAAATGGTAGCTTCTTTTTTTATAATGTCACTATTAAGTAAAACTTTATATTTTTAATGCCATTATTTTCCATAGCTATAAACCCTTCTCGAGATGACTGTTTTAAAGGGGTAAGAATGAGGCCGAGACGGACTTAAAATTATTCATATAGCTATATATAATTGAGTAATTAAACTGCCAAAACGATATTCATATTCCGTCAACCGTGATAGAGGTCCTACATTATCATCTTGTAGGTGACACCTGTAAAAGTTGGAGTGACGAGGACGTTGGCCGCAAAAGACGAAAAACCTTTTAGTAAATTTTAGTCCAAAATATAAACTTTCCTCGAGAATAACGAAAACAAACTATTAATTTAATTTTGATACCATAACATTATTGAAGATGAGGTTTCTTTTGTGTAGGCCTACGCGTTTTACGTTTATAGCTCTTATGATTTTCCTTCATTAATGCTAGTTCTGATATTTTCAGTAATTTTTAATGTATATCCAATAGTGATGTAGGTCACATCCGCATAACATCCGCACATTTTCTCGCATCTGCATCCGCACTTTGGACTGCGGATGTCGTGCGGATGTGGACCGTTGAGATAAAACGTTATTAATAAGCGGAAATTATCAAATTCTATTATAATAATAGAACTAGTTCATTGTGCGCAAAAGTGATGCAAGCGACAAGACGAGAGGCTGTTCTTGTATGAAGTTACTCTCTTGCAACCTACTTAGATCCACGTTACAAAGCTAAGTTATTTTCACCTAGTACATTAGAACGAGTTAAATCATCACTTGGCAAAGCAGTTGAAGAGCTTCAATCTCTTGAATCTGTCGCTTCGCCACCCACCAAAAGAATAAAAGTTTCAGTGACAGAACCAACACCTTCAACAAGCAAATCTATCACAGAATCTCTCTCTCTCAGTTTCTTGAGTCAAGCAGCGATGACGAGACCTACGCGATGTCAAAAGATGTAGTAAAAATGATCGAGAGCTATCACCAAGAAAAACGCCTGGCTGCATGTGACAATCCTATTAGTTGGTGGAAAAATACGCAGAATATATATCCATACTTGAGTAAACTTGCAAGGAAACATTTAGCAAGTCCTCCAACAAGCGTACCAAGCGAGAGATTATTTAGCAGTGCTGGATTAATATATGATGAAAAGAGAAACAGACTGGCAGCAGAAAAGGCAGAAAAATTAATGTTCCTTAAGCATAACCTTCCTATAATTAAGTTTGAATATTAAACGATGAACATCTTAGTTTACTTTATTTTAATTACTCATTTATAAATATGCCTAATAAAACTTTAAACTTAATATAAATAGTTATCAAGCTAATTAAAGATCTCTTTCTATAAGGGTGGAGGTTGGGGAAAGAGGTCGGGTAACACAATTATGGTTTCTAATTGTGGCTGAAACTCAACAAAATATAACGAATTTATTTGCAGACGAATTCACTAATTGATTTCTATATTAGTTAGATGCTTGCTATTATTTTATATGTTCAGGGAAAAGTACAGCAATTATAGTACAATTAATCAATTATACTACATTATAGCTACAGCTCTCTCTATATAATACTTATTATATACGTTAAACACAACAAATCTCGAATATATCCTAAAAAATAACGAAAATGTAGACATCCGCATATGTTGAAAATCAAACATCCGCATCCGCATCCGCGGATGTGAAAAAAATGACATCCGCTACATCACTAATATCCAACACCACCCACCGATAATACAACAACCACAGTGGTATCAAGGGCCGCAACCCCGATACTCTCAAATGCAGCGACCCAACTATAACACCCCCGGAACAGGAACCGACATCGACCAGGAAACAGTATAAGAAAACCGAACACGGAGATTAGAAACCCTGTAAATGTTATTATATACAAATATACAAGGCCTCTATACTGACCATGCAGGCTGCACATTACAATACTTATAAAATTTAGCTACGGAAACCAGCAGAGATATCATATGTCTAATGGAAACACACTTATATAAATGCGAAAAGGGCTTTGAAAACTGCATCGAAGATAATGAAATAGCAATGCTAGACTACAACATACACAGACAGAGTGGCTAGACGAGGGGGAGGGTCTTGTATCTCTGTGAAAAACGCAAACACACGCGAGATGAAGGTAAGCAAATCAAACAGCACAGTCGAATTTATTATTTTAGAAGTAAAAGAACTGAACCTAACCATTATGAACATCTAGACCACCAAACACAACAAAAAGTGAATTCCAATTTGCCACAAATGAAATAGAAAACATACTAAAATTACTTGAAACAACAGCAACAAATAGCCTAATTTGCGAAGATTTTAATTTCCCATTGATAACATGGACAAAAAATGACGAAGTTATATATGTTGAAAAGTTCCATGGCAACATTACAAAAGATGATAGAAACCAAGCACTAATGCTATTGGATGCTATAGAACATTACGCCCTTACCCAGGAAATCTGTGAAGCCACTAGGAAAGAGAAAGTTTTGGATTTAATTTTGACAAATAACGAGATAATAAATAAAAAGGTAACGCGCGCAAATTTCTCCTAGCATAACCTCATCGATATACAACTGAAATTAGGATCGAGAGGTCCAAAAACTCACCCCAGAGTCAGAAGGAATATTTGAAGGCTTAAACATAAATTCAAAGAAAGTAAATTGGGAAAGTATAAATAAAGATTTAAAGGAAGTAAATTGGGAAATGCGACTTCTCGAGAAGACTCCAGAAGAAATAATATGTATAATAGACTGAAACCAAACCTATAATACTGAAACCTGTTCCGGAGAGAGACAAAAGAAAACGTAGCAAGCTCGAGAGGAAAATCAGGACACTATTTTTAGGACAATGGAAACAAACTGTAAAACATCTCTACAGATGCAGAACTGCTGCAGACTCAAACTAGAGAGGAAACTAGACGAAATAGAAATGGACCTAAAGCAAACATTCATACACAAGACAAACGAGGAGAAAAACAAGGTAGCAGAAAATATTTAAAAAAAAAAAATACTTCTCCACGTTCGCGAAAAGGAAAATGCAGTGTAGAGAGAGTATTGGTCCGCTGATAGATGGGGAAGACAAATACATAAATAATCCCCCCAAAAATGAACGAACAGAAAAGAACTTGCACCTTAATGCCTTACCAAAATAAGTGAGGAACCTCCAGCACACTGACCTGAATAACTTCAAGAACCAGCCGAACAGATTCCTCTACAAAGTCCCTGACCAGCCATGCGTGGCTGGCTACGAGGGCAGGATGAGATCAGACAGCAATTTCCTCCTCCACCAAATCCCGCAAATGAGGCGAGATGCTGCAGCCTGCAGAAGGGTCGACCGCGGGTCGATCCTGAACCGTCGTTCAAAGTCGCACAAAGTAACAAATTATATATAAATGCGCCTCAGTGATGTAGTGGTTAGCGTCGCTAACTACAAATTCATCGGCCCCGGGATCGATACCAGGAGACGGCAGGCGGTGCGCAGCAAAGCCCAGCCGTTCATCGTTCCACACAATAAAAAAAATTGTTAGTAGATAAATGCGTACCTTGGGTAGTCTAATGGCTAAGACGCTGAGGTCTAAGGTGGGGTGACAAGCTAACCTTCGTCAGAATGAAAAATTCGGGCGGAAGCGAAAACCAAGGTAAACCAAGGTTAGTTCATAACCCAATTAAAACTAAATCGATGATTTATTCGAGATCAAAACGATTCTGACGAGGTAGTACCTCATTTCACATTTCGGTTAAAACTGTAAACTCAAGAACCAATATTTTTTAATATAAACTATTCCTATTTGCTCAAGACGGTACAAACGGATTTCCCCACCTCTTAACCTTTAACAATTGGAGAGAAAAAGTTTTAAACAAAGGATGTTTGCAATTTTATCCTTTGTGATTCGGGGAAGGGGGTTCCAAAGTCTCTCCTGCGACTTCATTTTCTTATACATACATCACTTTTTTTTTTCCCTTTATCGAGTCAATCGTTTAACCTCCTTATTCCTTCCAAATCACAAAAAAATAGTTTCAGTAAAGCATTTCGTGTGTGAAAAATAAAATATTTTCTTCAGTAGGCACCTTGATACTGTGTGTGTGTGTTAGTGTGTTAGTGTTAGTGTGTTAGTGTGTGTGTGTTAGTGTGTGTTAGTGTGTGTTAGTGTGTGTTAGTGTGTGTGTAGTTTTTTCCACTTGACGCAATTTTTTAAAAGTTGCTAAGTCATACTCTTAAGTAAAACGTTTCGAAAATAAAATCAAATAATTTGCCATAAATAAAACGAAGTTTATATAAATAATAGGACAAAATACAGACCGTTTGCCGGTGGCACTCACAGTGTGTCCGAGTAGGCATTGTAGCTTTAGTCTACCATCAACTAATTCTTTGGATTAGGCAAAAGCTTAAGATACTGTAAAAAGCGATTTTGGTGATTCGACGCCCCTCCCTTATTTCGCGGGATATAGAAGTAGCGGGTATGCCTAAACCTGCCTATTTATTAGTTAAGAGTTCACGATAAAATATAGGTTCTCCTCAGTCACGACTCGTAAGAGTTTAAATCCTAGTAATATAATATACATTCTCCTTCGGTAACAAAAACATGGACAATACAGGCTTAGAAGAAATTACTAAAGATACTAAATTATTCTAAGGTCCAAAAAGGATTATTACAAAAAAAATTTGAATTCGTCGGAAAAAAATTATAAGTAATTCTGTGCTGTACAATTTGTGGGTGTGAAGAAAAATCATCAGGCGATACATCGTCAAATTTCCACAGACACTCGAAGGAGAGTTATAAATGTAAGCTACTGTATGTGTAGGTCCAGTCCAGTTAGGCGTATGAGAACGAGTATTTTTATAAGTTAATTAATTGTAACATAGGGTAAACTTAGCTAAAAATTAGAAAACGGACACTTTAATTCGTGACGTTACGCGTTTCATCTTCATCCGAGCACTTCGCGCGCAAGTACGGGGTCTCACCTCTATTCAAGGGGCATCACGCGACTGCGCCGTTGTTCAGTACGCAACCTTCGTGTTATTATGCGCATGCGCGGCGTCATCTAATATCGTATAATTATATTGTGGTCAGTCACGCTCCTTCATTCTGAATGACGTCACGTTTTTTCACGAGCGCCATTATTTGGCTAATAGTGTGCTTTTAAACGAGAATACGGCGAGCGCGTAATATAAGGGGGTTCCAAAAAACCTTACCCCCCCCCCATTTGCAGCTTACATGTTTACTTATATCGAAATAGTTTTTAGTGATTATAAAAATATAAAATTCTTTATTTATTGCAGGTATTAAAATTACTCTAGCTGATAAAGTGATAATATTATAATGGCTTCTCAATTAATTGGTGATTCGAAGAGGCAACGTGTGATAGATCGCATACGAGCAATAACATTTCGGGAAGCTCGTGATGCTGGAGCCACCTTTATAACACGTTCATGGGTTGCCAAAAAGTTGCAAAGAAGTGAGGACTTCGTCAAAAGAAATTGGAATAAAACTTTGGATGAATGTGAAATGGATACAACCAAATCTGGGCGGCCAAATTTGCCACTCTCTCAGGAAACAAAGGACATCATTGAAAGCGGTATGCGTAAGCGGAAAACAGCTGTGCTAAACTTTCTAGAGAGATCGAAGTGTTGAGAGAAAAGATCGTTAGTGGTGAGATCATTCGACTGTACCGTCATAGGCAAACGTTAAAGCCTTGGCATGAACTTCCAAAGCCAAGAAAAACTGAACTTAACATCGATGACAGAATGTGGTTTGCCCATTATCTTGAAGATTGGGATGTGGATGATTTCATGCATTTAGCTGTCTCCGATGAATTTTTTGTTTACGTAACACGTCGGCCTAACTACCAAAATGATCGAATGTGGGCCACAACACCAGATGAAATCGATGACAATGAACATTATCGCGAATTATTAAAAAGTCCAGACTGTGTTGGTGTGTTTGTTTTGTTTTCACTGCAAAGAAGCTCATGTGGGTGCTGAAGCCAAATGGTCAGTTGGGATGGATAGTATTTTCATGATATTATTCTTTCCCAGCATGTCATTCCTTTTCTAAGAAACCCAAACAATGTTATAGATGTCGATCAGGTCACACTTCTGCACGATAAGGCCCCCTGCTTTAAGGCATTAGCCACTCAACAGTTGTTGTGGAACCATGAGATCGATTTCTTTGGAAATTAAGAATGGCCAGGAAATTCTCCTGACCTGAACGTCTGTGAACACATTGGATCAGTTATGAAGGCCAAGGGTTGAATGTCTTTCGTTTCAAGAACCTGCAGCAAATCGATTTTTGAAGGATACAATGACGCAACACATTAAAACTGTTTTAGCAAATTTGCGTAACGATCAAGATCTATTCACGTCACTTTTGGCAAGCTACCCAAAGCGAATTCAGGCTGTCTTGGAAGCCAATGGCGGGAACACCAAGTTTTAATTGTTTCTCATTAAATGCAGGATTAAATTCTCTTTTGTAAGGTATGTTTAGTTTTACTGTACCTCTAATGGTTTAGGCCATGGGCGGGGGGGGGGGGGGGGGGGGCTAAGGTTTATTGGAGCCCCGTAGATCAAGCGCGAAATTATTGGCAATAAGCATAATAATTCTAATTATAAATACTCATTAATAAAATAATAAGCCCATTAAGGTAAATTAACAACGCAAAGTTATATTTCATTATAAATTTTAGAACAGAGAACTTAAGATGTTGTTTCCAAGTTAAGGTACTCGCAATGAAATGAATAAAGATATATGATTTCTTGTTAAAAAAAAATCCTATCCAACAGAAAACTCGTCTCCGTCTCGCGTCGTCATCGACCCTCGGGCAGGAAACCTCGTCGTCCGTTCCTTTTCTCGTTCGTACCGCCGAGCCAGCACCCCCTAGGAAGGGGAAGAAGGCGTCGGAGAACGGGCGAGGTTTCCTTGTTAACACAAAAAATAAATAAAATAGTTCCAATAAATTACTTTATATATATATATATATAATATATATATATATAAGCAAACAACCACAAGGAAAAGGAAACACAAAGTCCGAGCGCTTTCGTGATATATTCACATTATCAAGGAAGAACAGAAAATAGACGGAGATTACAAAGTATTTGAGTTAAATAGACAAGCAAAAATTCACAATTGGCACCTCAAATTAAAGGCCTTAAAGCCCTCTAAAGATTTTTTTCCCAAATTGATAACATAATCTGTAGGCAGCTAAATAACTGAATAAAAAATATATACTGTATAGATGAAATTAGACAAAAAGAAAACCAATACAGAGAACAAAAATTATTATAATGGTATTAACATTTAATTAAAACAGGCAATTAATAGGCAAGAATTTAATGAAAAACAAATAGATGACGTAGATAACAAATAGAAAACATAATCTGTAGGCTGATTAATTACTATACAGATGAAATTAGACAAAACACCAGTACAGAAAACCTAAAAAAAAAAAAATAATTATTATAATGGTTATTAACACTAATATTTAATTGAAATAGGAAAAATTACAAGGCCCGAAATTAATGAAAACAAAGGGAAAGTTGCCATCGTCTTACAGAATTATTACAAAATTTCAACAAACAATCTGGAAAAAATAGTTATCCCAACAGCAACCCACTTCAAATATCCAATAAACCACCCAGCAACCAAAGATTATACACGAAGAAATATTACAATTAAACTAGACACATAAGAATGTTAACAGTTCTTACAATAATATTTATTATTTAACCAGGGCAAACCATTAAGAGGCAAAAAATGCAATTAAGAAAACAGTAGGCCCATCGCCAACTTACTGACAATATACGAATCTAATTTGTACAACCCAGGGCTAAATTAAAGACCAAATCCGCATTATTCTTGATCACACTTGATCCAATATATTTCTGCTAACAATAGATTTACTAAACCTTAATTTAGAAGCATTTTCCAATCAATGGGATGATTAGAATCTCTTACGTGAATGAAAATGGCGTTAGATTCCTAACACTTCTTATACTGTATTGATGCTGTTTAATACGTAACTCAAGAGTCTTACCAGTTTGGCCAATGTAAAATTTATTACATATTGTGCAAGGGATTTATATACACACCCATGTTCACTTAAAGGGGAGTTCTTAATCAATGAATTCTTAATGACATCCAAATTTTTGAACGCAATATTACGTTAAAAGTCCTCAGCAGGTTCGGAAGCTCGAGGAAATTTTCTCTGAATGGTAACACTAAAACATTTTTTGTGTTATAAGGAATCTTATCCTTTACTTCGTAAATATTGCGTTCAAAAATTTGGATGTCATTAAGAATTCATTGATTAAGAACTCCCCTTTAAGTGAACATGGGTGTGTATATAAAATCCCTGCACAATATGTAATAAATTTTACATTGGCCAAACTGGTAAGACTCTTGAGTTACGTATTAAACAGCATCAATACAGTATAAGAAGTGGTCAGGAATCTAACGCCATTTTCATTCACGTAAGAGATTCTAATCATCCCATTGATTGGAAAAATGCTTCTAAATTAAGGTTAGTAAAATCTATTGTTAGCAGAAATATATTGGAATCAAGTGTGATCAAGAATAATGCGGATTTGGTCTTTAATATTAGCCCTGGGTTGTACAAATTAGATTCGTATATTGTCAGTAAGTTGGCGATGGGCCTACTGTTTTCTTAATGCATTTTTTGCCTCTTAATGTTTGCCCTGGTTAAATAAATAAATATTATTGTAAGAACTGTTAACATTCTTATGTGTCTAGTTTAATTGTAATATTTCTTTCGTGTATAATCTTTGTTGCTGGGTGGTTTATTGGATATTTGAAGTGGGTTGCTGTTGGGATAACTATTTTTTCCAGATTGTTTGTTGAAATTTTGTAATAATTCTGTAAGACGATGGCAACTTTCCCTTTGTTTTCATTAATTTCGGGCCTTGTAATTTTTCCTATTTCAATTAAATATTAGTGTTAATAACCATTATAATAATTATTTTTTTTTTTTTAGGTTTTCTGTACTGGTGTTTTGTCTAATTTCATCTGTATAGTAATTAATCAGCCTACAGATTATGTTTTCTATTTGTTATCTACGTCATCTATTGTTTTTTCATTAAATTCTTGCCTATTAATTGCCGTTTAATTAAATGTTAATAACCATTATAATAATTTTTGTTCTCTGTATTGGTTTTCTTTTTGTCTAATTCATCTATTACAGTATATATTTTTTATTCAGTTATTTAGCTGCCTACAGATTATGTTATCAATTGGGAAAAAAATCTTTAGAGGGCTTTAAGGCCTTTAATTTGAGGTGCAATTGTGAATTTTTTGCTTGTCTATTTACTCAAATACTTTGTAATCTCCGTCTATTTTCTGTTCTTCCTTGATAATGTGAATATATCACGAAAGCGCTCGGACTTTGGTGTTTCCTTTCCTTGTGGTTGTTTGCTATTAATAAGGTCACGTGTTATTTTGTGATTCTAGTGCAATATATATATATATTATATATATTAAAACAAAAACACTTTAAATATATAAAAAGACTTTCTTTTAATTAAACTTAGGCCTTGAGGCTACAGCATAGGCTTAACTTTTCTCAGCTTTCATATTTCAAACCAAATACTGTATATAGATAAGTATACAATCAATAAAATAATTATAAAATGTTATTAAAAACAAAAAAAAAAATATCTAACGTGTCTAAATTTTTTTGTAATTTTAACACGCATCCTAGATATTTCTTTATATAACATTTTGCAATTTTAGGCCTCGGCCTCAGAGTGGTATTTTCTCGATCTTTTTGTGTTGGCGACCCCACTTTGACAAAAATATATTCGCAACTCCCTTCTTTAAGCGTGATACGGCTCTCGATCCATTTCCACGTGACGATGGAAGGCTTGGTAAGAGATGAATACTTAATCCGTTCACTGAAAGAACGGTAGATGAAACGAAGCAATGAAATGAGTGCGTTACTTTGTATTTATCAATTCAACCAAACGGTACAAAGTTGACAAATGCGAAGCGAGCACAGATATCTCACTGATAGTCAAACACTATTAAGTTATAAGATGACTGACATAAAGCAAGTTTCAACTGTTAAAAAAGTGTAACACTACGCAAGTTTCACTTAAGAAAAAAAAAAAGTATGTCCGATTAAAAAGTATGTAATTTTAGGTGGAAAATAAACTTCGATTTTCTATGTATAGATTGCTTTCTTTGGCTAAACATCGGGGCCTCCATGAGCCCTCCCGCGACTCCCAGGTTGAGAAAACATTGCCCGTGATACATCTTATTCAGTATTTTCAACTCTTAATATTCAGTAGCAACCGGGGCGAGGAATGTATGCCATTCACAAGCTCAAGCATCCCATAACAGACTATATTTGGTCACTTTTAGGTTTCTATTTTAAATAAAATTGGTTTTGAGCAACATCAGAAAAAAAAATGGTGATCGATATTTAAAAAAAAAAGACCCCCCCACCCCCCAAAAAACACGTTGCATCATCTATACACGATTGAAGTTTCAGTAATTTGTGTCGAGTGGTTCAAAAGTTACAATCCGTACAAGGAAATGTGACGGGCGGACAAGCTCAATCCAGTATGGCTTCGCAGATTTATTTGGTTGGGGGACATAATCTGGGCTGGAAATCTGTCTACAGGTGACCCCGATAAACATTAAGAAAAACGCGACTTATATAACTATCTGGTGTGGTATTTTTCAGTACTGGCAAAGCAGCAAACCTCCCAACGCACACTTAAGATTACTGACGTCGTCTTATCTCAATGCAGGCTTCGTATTTACAAAACAAATTTTTCCGACGAAATTCTATTATCAGAAAATAATTATAAATTGCGTCCAGCTTTTATTTATTAGCATATATCGTAACTGATGGAATAGAGAAGCAATGAATCATCATTTTTTTCTGTACTACATATGTACCCAATCACGTGGAGGCATTCAATTCAACTTACCCCAAAACGGGGTACTTTATTTACGTTTTGTTCAATGTTCCAAAAATATCCGCTGTTATCATTTATATTACTTTACAGAAGTAGATAATTTACATTATCTCTGTCTTTTGTTTATAGCCTATCTATTAAAACATATACAGGATGTTCGGAAAGTCACTGTTCACTTATATAATTAATGTTAATTAATGAAGAACTGACAAAGGTGTCTCAAAATAAAATAAGACGGGGTCCAGGGCCTGTATTGCTGTTAAAGGACATCACTTTCAACACCTTTTATAAGTCTGATGGTCCCATCCATAACCTCTATCATAAGCACACCGGACAAAAAATTAGTCACCCTAATAGCACCGATAGTAGGAAGTTCAAGGTCACAGAGGGCGCTGATGTAGCATTGGTAAGTGACAAGTAGCGGTGACGTAGCACACAGGATCAGATCTGTTTCGTGAGGTGGTGAAGAACAAAGTGTGTGTTGGATATAGTCTGCAAAATGGGTCGTGAGGGAGACGTTACTCAGTGGCAAAAAGGAGCCATCGTGTTGGCAGAGCCCACGGACACAAAATGTCTGAAGTAGCCCAATTTGTTGGTGTGTCACGCGTACTGTCCAGCGAGTTTACAAAGAGTGGTGTAGTCGCAATCAACTGACAACGACGGCGTAACTGTGGCCGGAAAACAATTCTCGACAATAGGGGCCGCCGCCATGTTTCTCGTCTAGTAGCTGCAAATCGTTTTCAAACCAGAGACAATTGCTCCAAGAAACCAATGAGGTTTCTCCAGCGACCAATTCCGAAACGGACATTGCGACGAGAACTGCATGCGATGGACATCTGGAGCAGGGTACCACGGAAGAGGCCGCTGTTAACAGCAAGTCACAAATTGGCACGTTATAAATGGGCTGAGGCACAAAAACTGGACTGCGGCAGATTGGAAACGTGTAATTTGGTCCGATGAGTCCCGTTTTTGTTTGTTCTCCAATGATGGGAGGCGACGAGTACATCGCAGGTCCAATGAAGCCTTTAATCCTGAATGCGTCGAAGGTGTTGTTCAGGCTGGAAACAGAAAGTGAAGCGCAGGAATAGACACCCACGGACTCTGGCGGAACTTCGGGACCGGCTGATGAACGAGTGGCAGCAAATCGATGTTCAGTACATGCACAACCTCGTAGTCTCTGCCTCGCCGGATTCGTGCGGTTATCAAGGCCAGAGGCGCCGTCACACGTTATTAGGTACATTCTGAGAGGGGTGACTAATTTTTTGTCCGGTGTGCTTATATGCAATGTTATACTATTGTATGCTATTAAATAAATATAAGTGCACAGTGACTTTCCGAACACCCTGTATAAGAGTACGTGTAGGCTAAAGTTAGATTATTAACATGAACCTATTCTAAAGCTAGAACAGGCCTCCCATTATTATTATATCAATATTTACGACTGCATTATTTTTTTTTTTTGTTGAAGTACCTCCTTTAATGACCCTCTAATACCCCTAAGATTGTCATACAGCTGGGTAAGTTGTAAATAAAAGCCTCCATTTTCAATACACTTAGAATAATGCGTTCCGAGCTAACGTTCGCGAGTTATTTAATGTTTTGGCTGTAGAAATAACGAGGACGAATTTGTCCATTTTACTCGGTGTTGAATAACGTGTCGCATCTACTCTTATTTGTATCTATGGACGACTCGACACAATTTTGAAGTGACCTTCGAATTTTAACTCTTGGTATAGAGTGAATTATCCTCGTGACATTAAATTTTACTTCTGACCTTGATTTTAAATTTTAAATTTGACACTAAAACCTTTCTTCGACTTTGGGTAACTTTTTTTTAATTTTAATGTCAGTTTTTATTTTCTGACTTTTTAATTTAAAATTATTAAAACTCAAAAAAAAACTTTATTCAGAAAAATAATGCAATTTAACAGTTCTACAATAGTTTCAAAGATCGGAAAAAGTTCTCTCAATACAATCGTCCGATATGACGATGATATATTTAAAGTATTCTCAACCGAATATGACGTAACGAAGCGTGGAAGCTTTTTAGGACTACAAATTGAAACGAATTCAAAATTTGGCTCAATAATTAATCAGTACTTCAAAGATAAAGCTTAAAAACAGCGAGAACAATGCAATCATACAGAGTGATTAAAATAAATGTCATACCTCAGATAGCCGATTTAAAAAAAAAATTGACCATTCGATCCAGTCACAACTCTTCCATTGAAAGTCAAAACTTAAAAAGGTACATTTAAAATACATACTTTTTACTTTCCACAATTATTAAATAAAAGAAAAGGAACATCGCGTACATTCGAGACTAAAAGGAATATAGATAGATCTCGCAAGAAAACCCAGGAGAAATAAAGATGAATATGTAATTGACGTTAGTAGACTTCTTTCTTTTTAAAGTTGTTTGCATTTGAAATTAGTATAACAAAGCGAAATAGGTACCTAATGTAAATTGAAATAAATATTTATTTTTGTTGTTTTTTCCCTTCCAGTTTGCGGAAAATCCTTACGTGATAGAAAAAAAAATGGACACCTTATTCGAAATCAGCGTAGTTGAATTATATAAAATCAGTTATTAGTAAGAAAACAATTCTTACAAAGTTCGCATTCGCGGGACTGTGTAATGGCAAAGAAATTTCGATATCTGAGCTAGAAAAAGGTTAAATTGCAAAAAAAAGCACACCACCTTTGAGTTTTAAAACAATTTTCTTCCCACAACAATCCGTCACAAACTACTTCAACAAAAAAGTCACAAACAGAGACAACAACCAGAAACATGCAGACAGACAAACAGCCAGACACAAGAAAACCTACAGACTCGACACGACCATTACACCCTTCAATACAGACCAGACCACCAAGATCATCAAAAACATTAAGAATTCGAAGGCTACTGGACCAGACAACATATCTAACATACACCTTAAACACTTGGGCCCACAAGAATACTAGCTCTCACAAATATCAGCACATATTCATACCAACACTGTATTATTCCTGACATATGGAAACAAGGTAAAATTATTACACTACTCAAACCAAACAAAAATCCAACAGAACCAGCTTCCTATAGACCCATTACTTTACTATGCACACCTTCCAAAGTAACAGAAAGACTAATCTTACAAATCACCAACCCACACATTCCACTATCGCCTACTCAACATGGATTCAGACCTCACCACTCAACCACGACATTACTCACTAACCTCACGCAGCACATCATGGATGGCATCAACTCCAGACGACCAGCTCAACGTACACTATTAGCAACAATAGACATCAGTAAAGCATTTAATGCTATCCCACGCTTCCCTCTCATAAACAAAATACTCAACACAAACATGCACAATAACACTAAAAGATGGCTGAGCAACTATCTTTCAGGAAGATACGTCACATTTAATGGCAAGTCATCCAAAAACAAGCTTTTTCCGAACGGGGTCCCTCAAGGCTCTGTTCTCTCACCAACACTGTTCAACTTATACATGCATGACATTCCAACACCCATAGATAACAAGCTTACCTTTTCATCATATGCAGATGACATCACTCTAACATCCACCCACAACAACATCGACACCGCTACAAATAACCTACAAACATACATAAACAGTATACAAGACTGGCTCACACACAATAGACTCAAAGTAGCGCCCACAAAATCAACCATCACCTTGCTTACAAGCAACACAAAAGAACACCAGGTAATTCCACAGCTTACACTAAACAACATCAACATTCCACACACTCACAGGACCAAAATGCTTGGGGTCACATACAACACATCATTATCTTTTGCAAACCACATTCAGGACATTAAAGACAAATGTACGTCAAGACTTAACACGCTTAGGGTACTAACAGGCACAAACTTTGGACACCAGCAGGAAACAACAACACTCATATACAAACAATATATTCGCTCAGTTATGCTAGCCCATGCTGGGCACCCATTATCAAACACACACAAACACCTTACAGACAATACAAAACAACGCACTTCGTATCATTAAAGGATGCACTCAAACAACACCAACAGAACACCTGCACACAGAAACAAAAATACTGAAAGTTAGGGAACATTTAGACATGAGGGGAACACAATTCATGGCAGCAGCGACAACTAACCCACAACACCCTTGCCACTACATGTACAATCATGCACCAACACCTCGCACCATTAAGGTAACACCAGAGACACATTATAATCAAATACTCCATTCCATACCACGCCCCACAGACATCACACAGTACAGAAAACACACACACACACACACACACACACACACACACACACACACACACACACACCTAACCCACAAAGCACTGACACGACTCGGTCCGAATGCGGTCCTAGGTGCGAAGCCGCCACCCATTAACAGGTCAGAGATCAGCCTGAGCAGATCGGATCGAGTTAACTTAGCACGATTCCGTTGTGGACATCACCCCAACTTACGGACATATAAACACAGACTAGACAACTCCATAGACGACACCTGCCACCTGTGCCAGGACACACCACAAACAATTGAACACATTATGACAGACTGTACCGCTCTAGCACAACAACGAACACAACACTAGTGCGCTGAACCTCTGGTCCACTCGGGAGAGGGCGATCGGTTACCTGCGTGCCGCCGGCTTGCTCGATCAGGGTGGGCTGATCGGCTAAACAACAACAACAACAACAACAACAAAAAAGGGTAAATATGTGAAATGGTACACCTCATTTTTAACAAAATTTATGAGGACATAAACCTCGAATACATCCTAAAAGATGTCGAACTGATCGGGCTGACAGGAACTTGGTTGTGTACAATTTTTACTCGTATAAAATAAAACAATTGCGAGCATTTTAAGCCCACACGCAATGCAATGCATACTACCGCTGTTGCGTGTCTTGTTCAACTCACTGAGAAACAAACGATAAAACTTCAATCACGACTACTTACTACTACACCAATGCAAATTACACTTCATTGTGAAGCTGATTGTACGTAATAATATTACAACTCCCTTTCATCTATACCTCAATGCTACGACAACCCAATCCCATCTGTAATTCTTCAGGAATTATGAGCAAGAAATTATTTGAAATCTCTTATCAATGATCGTTATCACGACACATTTTTCCGATGCGTCATTCTTGCCCAATAATACACTATCATTTACAACAACCGGTGAAAAACTATCTGTGATTCTATATAGTCGAACAGGCCGAGGGGAACTGATAAACTGGTGAAAAATTAAATTGTAATTTTCTAAGCAGAACCACCATAGAAATTACATCACTCGCTTCAACTATTCGTAATCGAGGGGCGATCCATGATCACGGATAACCCGATTTCACGGTTAACTCGTATACCCCGCCAGTGGGGGGGACGGGTAGTCGTTACTGCCCGCCACCACTGACCGGCCTCCCACCTCGCCAGCCACCATACACAGTATTATTCTATTACAGTATAATATATAATTAAGTAGTTTGTACTCGCCACAAGCGAATATGTACGAGGGGCAGTCAGAAAATAAGTTTACACGGCGTATAATTTCGTAACTAAAGGACCTACACATTGATTATGTTTATCAGGTGAATTCGTTAATCATTGTTGGCAACACCACGTCGATTCGGCTGCCATCTACCGTACATTGGTTATACGAACATGGCGGCTCGACTGGAACAGTGCCCTGCCCTACGGACCAGTCCAGGACGTTTACGTTTAATGGCCGCTCGTAAACGTTCCAGTGTTGCACAATATGCAGCTGCATTGATTGTTGTGCCTTTCTGCAGGAAGTCTGCGAGCAAAACGCCTTTATTGTCCCAAAACAAGGTAACCATCATTTTGCCAGCGGACCTCACAATCTTGAACTTCTTTGGTGGCGGGGACCCAGGGTGTTTCCATTCCATGCTGCCACGTTTTGTTTCCGGAGTACGGTGATGAACCCATGTCTCGTCTCTTGTGACAATACGCTAGAGAAATTCTTGACCACTGACAGACTCGGAATATAGTTGCAGAAATGACAGGGCACTGTTCCAGTCGAGCCGCCATGTTCAACCGACTCGTATAACTAATGTACGGTAGATGGCAGCCGATCTACTACAAGTGTGAGTAATGTAGCTTTTATTTCATAAGAAAGGACACATTAATTACACACTACGCCGTGTAAATTTATTTTCTGACCGCCCCTCGTATATTCTCTGAAGAGCTGAGAAACACTGACTGGGGCGCGTTGCGGTGGGCTTGGGGGGAGCAGAGCTATAGATATAAACACCGCGCCAAATCACGGTTAGCTCGGTGTTATGATCACAGTAGTCACAATTTGTGTTGTTTCGCGGAGACCAGTGTTTTTGACAAAGTCGAAATTTATTACAAAGATCGTGATTGACCGAAACTGGTCACGTGGGAAATAACTAACCCTCCAAAACGAACACCTATCCTAATGTAATCTCGTCTCCGTGAAACTTAATATTAGCCTAATTAGTAAATCACGGTTAACTCGATTCATAGTCGAGTGAATCACGAATAGCCGGGTGAGTAGTGTATAGTAAATTTTGTACCTAAAATAGCCGTTTAAAGTTTAGCCCTCATAACTACTCTCTGAAGCTGACGAGAATAATTTAATGAAAATAAAGCGATAAAAGAACGCAGTATGAGTTTACCCTAAATTTTACGCTTTCTTTGATTAAATTCAAAGAAAACGAGTCCATATCCCTTTTTCATTTGTTCACAAAACCTATTAAATTATAGTCTTCTAAGCAAAATTACTATATAAATTATGGGGGGGGGGGGGGGGGATCACGATTTCAAAGTATGACGAAAATAATTTTTTAACAGCCCCCAGCCGCCCACTATAAAAAGTATATGAAAATGAAAGGTTTTCTTGCTGGTTTTCAGTTTCTTGCGAGAAACTGGCAGCCTCCTAACTGGTACAGTAGTTTGTCTTAAAACCGCACAGAAAATGTACAGCTCTATTTAGGTTTATCAGTTTCTTGATTAGAATTCTAGAACGATCTTGTACATATTTTAAACTTATCAGTTGATGCAGAATTGTAGTATAGGCCTATATTCGGGTTTGCCGAGTTAATTTATAAATTTTAAATATCGCTTTCAGAGTTTCGTAGTCTTTACATTTGCCTTTTATTTGCGTCTTAAGTAATTTTTGTATTGTTAATTTCGAAGTGGATGTTGACAGAATTCATGAAGGGGGGTTTTCCCGTTATACCCGACACGAAAAACGTTCTCCCATGACGGTCTCCTCTTCAATTGGATTTTCAAGGCAGTGGTGTTTCGCCCGAAGAGCACTAACATGCTGCATATGAGAAATTTCGTAGCAATTACAATAATGAACATATGGCCTACATTTCCTTCACACACACACACACACACACACACACACACACACACACACACACATATATATATATATATATATATATATATATATATATATATATATATATATATTTATTCCGAGTATTTTGATTTCTCCTACGGAGAAGATACGACTACCTGCTCTCTCTCCTCTGCCGTTTAATGTGTGTATTGATCGTTTAATTGCTTCACTTAATGAGGCGAAAGTTGGATATTGTACAGCTAACACGAGAATAAATAACTTAGTCTATGCCAATGATTTGGTGTTAATAGTCCTTCTGCGATAAGACTGAACTGTCTTCAGCAAATATGCGAATTACATTTGCAGAACCACGATATTCTTTTTAATGTTACAAAAACTAAGGTTACGTACGTAATGCCATCCTAAAAGCTCGAATCAGTCAGTTGATATTAGTTTCAAAATGAGAGAGAAACAAATAGAGGAAGTACAAGAGCTTTGTACTTTGAGTCAAATTATCACCAGCTCCTCGAGTGATGACTCAGATATAAGAAAACAATATCGAACCCTGTGCTAAAGCAAATATGACTTAAGGAACTTTGATTTTGTACAAGTGAAGCTAAAGACACGCTCTTTCGTACCTTCTGCATCTAATATTATATGGGCAGCAACTATGGGTTAATTATAAAAATAATGTTCTGGCAGTATCAGACTTCATTGGATTCATTTCCACAAGAGCATCTGGCGAATGCTCCAATGCTGTTTGAGCGTCGAATAGCCTATCTACACAGTGCAGCGACGAACGAGTCATCATATGAAAGCGATCTAAATTGAACAGTGTGGAAATTTTATATACAGGGTGTCCCGTAAGTCTGGACCCATAGGGATTTATATTATATTTTTTTATTATGTTGCAGGTAAACCATGTCACTGACTAGAGAGGAGAGAGTTCAAGTTTGTGGGTCCACTTGAAAGCCAAAGTGTACGAGGTCAAAATTCAGAACATTTTCCACCTTAAAGCACGCATTGTGGAGGCGTGTCAAGAAATTTCTGCGACTGTGATTCAGAAAGTGCTGTCGCAGTGGAGATTGCGTCTTGAACTATGTGTGCGACACAACGGCGGACACTTTGAACAGATTATGTAATAAATTTTGGACTATTTTGTAATTTTATTAATTTTGCCCTATGGGTCCAGACTTACGGGACACCCTGTATATATATATATATATTATATATATATATATATATATATATATATATATATACAGGGTGTCCATAAATGTTTACCCTGAAAACAGTATGCTCTCATCATCTCATGTTTTAATGACGAATCTTACATCCGTTTCCTTTTTACAGATGATCTCGTACACGCAGAGTTTCTGTGTTGGTGTGTTTCGTCTACCGCATTCGCCGCTAGGAGCGCTGTAGTAGCTGTTCAGTTAAGATGACGTCTGTGACAGAGAAGGCACAATGTGTTGTGTGGCTTGCAGAAACAAAATCTCCTGTCAGTGTTCAGCGAAGGTTCAGAACAAAGTATGGAAAGAATCCACCTGATGTGAAGTTAATTAAGTCGTGGATGAAAAAATTCTTGGAAACTGGAAACGTGGAAAAGGGAAAGAGCAGTGGTAGACCATCAGTTTCCGATGGGACGGTGGAAAACATTCAAACTGCTTTCACACGGTCACCAAGGAAATCGGTGAGACAAGCTTCATGCCAACTAAAGATACCGAAGTCTACGGTGCACAAGGTGTTACACAAACGTTTGAAGTTACACGCCTACAAGGTACAAATTGTTCAAGAACTGAAGCCTGATGACCGTCCAAAACGTGAACAATTCGCTATTGACATTTTGAACAGCATTGACGAGGATAATGACTTCTTGTTACGTGTCTGCTTTTCAGACGAGGCTACGTTTCATCTTAGTGGGAGTCAACAGACACAATGTGCGTATTTAGGGATCGGAAAACCCACGTGCCGTAAGGGAGCATATTCGGGGCAGTCCGAAGATCAATGTCTGGTGTAGACTAATGCATGACCAGATAATTGGTCCTTTCTGCTTCGCTGAGAACACTGTTTCCGCAACTGTGTACCTGGATATACTCACCAATTACGCCATCCCCCAGCTGCAGGACAGGCAGCCAACTGTCATCTTCCAACAAGATGGGGCACCCCCTCATTGGGCGCATGTTGTTCGTGAAACTCTCGACGCAACATTTCCAAATCGATGGATTGGCAGGGACGGGCCAATCCCATGGCCCCCAAGATCACCAGATATTACCCCGCGCTGGATTTCTTTCTCTAGGGTCATGTTAAAGATTTGGTTTATGCAACAGTTGTTCCAGATATCAGGACATTGCGAGGACGCATTACGGATGCAATTGCAACAGTTAACCCACAAACGTTGGAAAATGTGTGGCGTGAGTGTGAATACCGTTTAGACATTTTACGTGCCACTAGGGGTGCACATGTGGAAGCTTATTAAGTTCATTAACTATGTATCAAAATTTTGTATGTTTATCTACTTATGATTAAAACTGTGTTTGAATACTAGTGTTTATTTAAGTTATAGCATGCTTTAATCAGGGTAATCATTTATAGACACCCTATATATATATATATATATATATATATATATTATATATATATACCTTTGGAACCTTTGGTTAGCTTCCGCCCGAATTGTTCATTCTAACGAAGGTCAAGCTTTTCACTCCACCTTAGACCCATTTATCTACCAACCACTTTCTTTTTTATTGTATGGAAGGATGAACAGCTGGGTTTTGCTGCGCGCCGGCTGCCGTCGGGTCTCGAACCCGGGGCCGATGGATTACATAGTCAGCGACGCTAACCACTACACCACCGAGGCGCATTAAGGAACACACACACACACACATATAATATATATATATATAACGGGTGTACCATAAAAAAAGGGGGGTACATTTTAAAAAGGCTATAAAATCAACATTTGTCATTTAATTTTAATAAAACTTCTACGCAGTAAAACATGTATTTACTTATCTATATGCAAACAAGTTTTCAGACTAAAATATCAAATAATTCAAATTCTATCATATTTCTACTTAACATGCAAAAATTATTAAACCTTTCTAATATTTTTTATAAAAATAATTTTTAACATAAAATTTACCCGAAATTATTAAAAAAATTGTTCGAAATGCTTTCCTTCCATTTCAATAACTTTTTTTATTCTTGTCCGGAATATGGAAGAACTTAGCAGAGTGAGTCTACAGGACTAGGATAAAAGATGTCGCTCATTTACGCGAGATGATCATTCAAAAATGGGAAGAGCTTCCATAGGAACGAGTAAATCGAGCCATAGATGAATTCCGGCCAAGAATAAAAAAAGTTATTGAAATGGAAGGAAAGCATTTCGAACAATTTTTTTAATAATTTCGGGTAAAATTTACGTTAAAAATTATTTTTAGAAAAAATATTAAAAATGTTTAATAATTTTTGCATGTTAAGTAGAAAAATCATACTCTTTCGTTAAATGTTGATAAAATTTGAATTATTTGATATTTTAGTCTGAAAACTTGTTTGCATATAGATAATTTTTTATTATTATTAATTTTAATTTTAGTTTGGTAGTGCGGTAGTAGTACCGCAGTACCGCAAAAAAACGCGCAAAAAAACGCAAGTGCCCAGCTCTAAGACTAAGATAAATACAATACAGTATGTTTTATTGTGTGGAAGTTTTATTAAAATTAAATGACAAATGTTGATTTTATAGCCTTTTTAAAATGTACCCTTTTTTTATGGCACACCCGTTATATATACAGTATATAGTACACGAGGGACGGTCAGAAAATAAGTTTACACGGCGTATAATTTCGTAACTAAAGTACCTACATTGATTATGTTTGTATCAGGTAAATTCGTTAATCATTGTTGGCAACACCACGTCGATTCGGCTGCCATCTACCGTACATTGGTTATACGAACATGGCGGCTCGACTGGAACAGTGCCCTGCCCTACGGACCAGTCCAGGACGTTTACGTTTAATGACCGCTGTAAACGTTCCAGTGTTGAACAATATGCAACTGCATTTATTGTTATGCGTTTTTGCATGAAGTCTGCGAGCAAAATGCCTTTGTGGGCCCAAAACGCGGTAACCATCACTTTGCCAGCGGACTTCACAATCTTGACCTCTTTGATCGCGGGGACCCAGGGTGTTTCCATTCCATGCTGACACGTTATGTTTCCGGAGTACGGTGATGAACCCGTGTCTCGTCTCTCGTGACAATACGCTCGAGAAATTCTTGACCACTGACAGACTCGGAATATAGTTGCAGAAATGACAGGGCACTATTCCAGTGAAGCCGTCATGTTCAACCGACTCGTATAACCAATCTACGGTAGATGGTAGCCGAATCGACGTGCATTGTTGCCAACAATGATTAACGAATTCACCCGATAGAAACATAATCAATGTAGGTCCTTTAGTTACGAAATTATACGCCGTGTAAACTTATTTTCTGGCCACCCCTCGTATATATTGTATTATTGTAGTAGTGTTGAAAAGTCTGCGTCCACCTCAGTTTTAGACAATTTCTAGAAAATAATACAACTCTGAGAAAGTATGTCCGCTATATTAAGGTATTTTCTTTTACAAGAAATGGTATTTCATATATTCTACTAATATGTAAGTAACGTAGCTTTTATTTCGTAAGAAAGGATACATTAATGAAAATGGTCCTTTTTGGTCCTGTTAGGTTCTTTTTCTTTGCAGTATAATAATACCGATTTTAGCCAGGTATTGGTGACAGACCATAGCCAAATGTTATTAATCCTCAAAATACACATTCATACAGTAAATTTAACAACTGGTCTATTATAACTGCTAAAACCAATTAGTCAATAACACTGTAGTAATTTGATTAAAAAATAATTAATAATTTTTTCTACTCTCTTTTTACAGGCCGTAATTGAAATGTCTAAGGAACTAAGTTTATCCCAGAGAGGACAAATAATTGCCCTTTCAACAGAGGGAATGTCCCACCGCCAGATATCTCGGCAAAAATTAACGTCCAAAGAACTATAAGCAGATATAAAGAATCTGGATCGTGCTCTTCAAAGACAAGATCTGGCAGACCTAAAGTGACTGCTGATTCTGATGATCATTACATCAAGGTTACATCACTGCGTGACAGAAAAGCCACAGCTACAAAGATTCAGGCACAGTTGAATGAACAACGGGACTCTCCAATAAGTACAAGTACTATCAGGTCATCCCATAAGTAATGTCGTTTTTTAGATCGGAATTTGAAGGACAAAAAAAACTCAACTGAAACTTTTTAATCTAGTATATATTTTTCATCGGAATCAATGACACTCTGCCAACGTCCTACAAACTTTTCAATGCCACGTTTATAAAATTCAGGCGGTTTTGAGGCAAAAAACGTACAAAGACTGGTGTGCAGGTCATCTAAAAAAGTATACTGTTTCTCGTCAAGATAGTTTTGCAGACTCCTGAAGAGATGATAATCTCAAGGCGCAAGGTCTGGACTCTGGAGGATATGGAGGATGTGGAAGTTTTTCCCACCCAAGCTCCTCAACTTTTGCAGAAGTGATCCGAGCTGTATGAGGACGTGCGTTGTCGTGGTGGAACACGATTCCTTTCCGATTGACCAAAGAAGGTCTCTTCTTTCAGTGCAGTGTTCAATCGATCCAGTTGTTGACAGTAGACTTGAGCGGTGATTGTTTGGTTGTGTGGTAACATTTCAACCACCTTTATCCCACCAAACACTAAGCAACACCTTCCGAGGGTGAAGATTTAGTTTTGGCTGTGGTGTCGCTGGTTCTGCGGCACAAACCCACTGTCGACGGCGCTTAACATTCTGGTACAGTATCCACTTTTCATCACCAGTCACTAAACGGTGCAAAAACGGATCTTGGAGTTCACGGGAATGAAGAGCTGTGCTAATGTTTACCCGCACCCTCAGATTGTCGACCGACAATTCATGTGGGACCCATTTTCCTAACTTAGGCACTTTTCCGAGTTGTTGCAAATGTCGATGGATGGTGGACGGGGATGAATCGAGTTTCTGGGCCAATTCTTCGACAGTTGTTGAACAGTCTTCTTCAAGTGCGGCTAACAGCAGATCATCATCAAACTCAGCAGGGCGTCCAGAGCGTGCTGCATCTGTCAAACAGCAGTCACCATTCCTAAACTTTTGAAATCATCTTTGACATTTCCTCACGCAGAATATCGTTGCCATAAACTTCCTGAATGTTTCGCGTTGCTTCAGTAGCACTATTCCCTTTTTTGAACTCGTAAAGCATTATATTCCTGATATGCTCTTCTGATACCGCCATGTTTATGAGGGGTTCACATAAAGCAACACACACGTTTTCACTGGTCAAGGTCCGTAAAGTATGTAGCGAAACACGATAATCTCCTCTTAGATATAACCTTCGAAAAATTTATGCTTAAACCGAGTAGGACTAGTTTAAACTTAATCTATCGTAAAAAACGACATTACTTACGGGATGACCTGATATAAAAAGAAGACTCATAAAAGCTGGTCTCCATGGCAGAGTTGGTGTGTCCAAACCACTACTGAGGAAACAAAATAATGCTAAAAAAATTGGAGTGGGCAAGAGAATATCGAAATTTTACTGTAGACCAGAGCTGGGCAATTGCGTTTTTTTGCCCGTTTTTTTGCGGTACTGCGGTACTACTACCGCACTACCAAACCGGTACCGCATAACGCAGTACCGCAAAGGATCGCTGAAAGTACAGCAGTACCGCTACCGCATTCAAATTTCCCGCGGTACCGACCAACACGGTAGTACCGCAGTAAAAACCGCAAGTGCCCAGCTCTGCAGTGTAGACGACTGAAAAAAAAAAAAAGTTCTTTTTACTGATGAATCAAAAGTGGAACTTTATGGGTATCATAGAAGAGTTTATGTTTACATTCAGTAAAACAAGGTGGAGTCAACATTCAAGTTTGGGGTTGTTTCAGTTATTCTGGAGTTGGAGATCTTCACAGAATCACTTACACTCTCACAAAAGAGAAGTACCACTCAATACTAGCGAGACACGCAATACCATCAAGATTGAGGCTTTGTGGTCAAGGATTCATTTTCCAGCAGGATAACGACCCAAAGCACACTTCTAATCTCAAAAAAAAAATTAGATGGCGTTCTATAAATTATGAAGTTTCCTCCACAAAATCCTTATCTCAATTCAATAGAGCATCTTTGGGACCATTTAAGAGTCTGAAAGCTAAAAAGAATACAACTTCTCTTAATTTTCTCTGGGAGAATGTAGAAGAATGCTGGAACGGCATAGCACATGATGTTATCCAGAAACTTGTCTAATCTATGTTCACAGAGTGGAAGCCATCATTAAAGCGAAAGGAGATCATATCGATTATTAATAAGATTATGCCATTAAATTAACTTCTTTACTAATTTATAATAATTACATTTAGAAGTAAATAATATAACAATAAAAAATCAAATTGTGTTGTAATCATCATATATATTTGTACAATTTACAATAAATTAAGCGATTATAAGGTGGACGCAGACTATCAGCATATAGGGACAAAAATAATTTTTTGAATTTTAGAGTTCGGAAGGTCGAATTTTGTTCTTTATCATGAGAAAACTTAGCACGCCATTTTTTAAAGCAATCAATCATATTTAGGGGTGGCGCACGGCAGTATAAAAATGTAGAGTAATGTACTTTTAATCAAGAGTAAAATACCCCATTTATTTCTTTGCAAAATTTGCAGAAATTATTATTGAAGTGTTTACATGAAATATTCGTATGTTTCCAGATATACAGTTGTACTTATATAATATCAATATATCTACTACTTGTGAAAAATACAACTAAGCAAAGTTGCAACAATAGATTAAAGTACCAGTAGTGATAACGAGTCGATCCATTCTGAAAATAGTGCATCTCAAAAATTAAAAAATTTTCTCAGGGTGACACCCAACCACAATTGAAGAGAGCAAGACCTCAAAACATAATGACTCCCGAATTAGCGCAAGCTCTTGACCGTACAAAGACCAGCAACCGAGCAGTAGCTCATATCGTTGCTGCTACGGCAAAAAGTTTAGGATATGATGTAGAGTCACTATCGATCAATAAAGATTCTATTCGCACTAAAAGGATGAAAATTAGAAAAGAAACTTCAGCTAATATCATTGAACACTTTGCACCAGAACCCCCCAACCTAGTAATTCACTGGGATGGGAAAATGCTACCTGATATGACAGGAAAAAAGTCTGTCGGTCGTTTGCCTGTGGTAGTGACTGGTAAAGATATCAGCAAAGCTTCTTGCAGTCCCTAAACTTATCTCCGAAAGCGCAAAAGTAATTGCAAAGGCTGTCGTTAAAACTGTAAAAGAATGGAATTTAACTAACCAGATGAAAGCTATGTCGTTTGATACCATAGTAAGTAATACAGGAAAGAGAGGAGGTGCCTGCATCCTGATTGAACAAATGTTGGACAAAAATCTTTTGCACCTAGCCTGTCGTCATCATATCCATGAGATTATAGTTGGAAATGTATTTGGTGTCCTTTTTGGTCTCTCATCAGGACCTGATATTGCTTTATTTAAGCGATTACACCTAGAATGGAGTAACAATGATAAGAGTAAGCTTGAACCAGTGATTGGTGATAAAGAAGTGACCTTAGACATATCTCAATGGAAGGAAATAATTGAATTCTGTAAAACTAACCTAGAAGAACGTCAACCAAGAGATGATTACCGAGAAACCTTAGAATTAACACTGTTGTTTCTGGGAGAAGTAACCCCACGAGGAAGAAGACTAATGCAACTGATTCACGTTGGCTAGCAAACGTAATTTATTCTATGGAGATTTATCTCCTCCGTTCACAGGTTCGTCTAACATCAAGAGAAATATCATCTTTAAGAAGATTCAATTTATTCGCTACAAAGATTTATGTAAAAGCATGGTTCCAATGCCCCAAACAACTTTAGCTCCTGCAAATGACCTTGAGCTCCATCAGCAATTAAAAACTTACCCAGACACTGTCGTCTCCAAATCTGCAGGCAAGGCATTCGGTAATCATTTATGGTATTTAAGTGAACGTCTGATTAGTCTCTCTTTCTTTGACGATCGTGTACCTTTAGAAATGAAGAGATTCATGGTCACAGCTCTAAAAAAATGGAGATAAATGTCCTCCAAATAGAAGCTAAAATGACAGTAGTGAGTTGACAATTCAACGCGTCCGAGATACAGGCACTATTCTAAGAAGTTAGTTGCTGTTAAAATAGCAGTGACCCTGTCAACATAAAAATAAAGTAATAATTTGATGAACCAAGTTACTATAATGTGTTTTTGCTGTCGAAACAAGTGACACCCGTAATTTGAAAATTTACAGTTTTAGCTTTTAAATCATGTTTAAAAATGAGACTTTATTGTTATTGCACAATCCCAGTTTACAATCACTATTTGAACAAATTTTATGTACCGTAAACCCTCGTTCAACGCGTGTTTGCTTATACAGTGACCAGTTAGGGTTGCCAGATTTTGATGACCGGATTAAAGGACACTCAAAACGTTTTCAAGCTGCCACTCCCAGATTCTCAGATATATATATATATATATATATATATATATATATATATATAATATATATATAGAGAGAGAGAGAGAGAGAGAGAGAGAGAGAGAGAGAGAGAGAGAATGATGCTCCCAAAAAAAGTTTAAATGTATAGGACAATAAAGGAAAGGACAAGCAGATCGAAATAAAGGACTGTCCTTTGAAATACAGGACGTCTGGCAACCCTATAATAATAATACACTGAAAAATAAATGCGAACAATGATTTGCCGAAAGCGGAAAATTTTATTATACACGGTCCGCCAAACACGCTCTAATACAGTAGTACTGTACGCGTGCCAATGCGCGCTGTAGTTTTTCTCCTCCACTCTCCAACACTCCCGCATCTCCCTTCCTCTCGCATCATCTCCCTCGAATCACCCTTTGTCTCAGTCCCGCTACCGCGTTAAGTTCAGTGAAGTTGTGTTGGATTGTTTTTGTCGTATTTTGCCGTTGTTCTGCTATTACCCTTAGACAGCAGTATGGCACCAAAACGTAAAGTATCCGCGAGTGATAGTGAAGAGAAGAAAAGTCGTAAGGTTATGACATTAACCGAAAAAATAAAGATTCTAGATAAGTTGCGTGGTGGTATGAGCATAACATAACTTGGACGCGAGTGTCACGTGACTGAGTCTACCATACGCACCATCCGAAAGAGTGAAGAAAAGATACGTGCTATTTTCATTTAATATATTTTTATTTCTCATATTTAAATATCATTATGTTTATTTTATTATGTTCTTATTTCATATAGAATATAGGTAAAGGGAAATTCATTTGTGCGCGAATAAAAAATCTATGTATCTAAGTATTAATGGGATACTTTACCCAGCCGCGTTCACTTATCCCCATTTATCCCATAAGGCAGCGTTTCTTAACCTTTTTCGACATCAGCACCCGCTGTAGTTAGGTCTAGGCAGTCCAGCACCCCTTCACCTGGTTAGTAGCAAAAAATTAGCAAACAAACGTTAGTAGCAAAAAGCACCACGCAAATACAAACCAAATAAGAATATGAGTACAATTTATAGTTGACCAATAATATTTTGAATAAAAAGATATCAAGTTAAATCAAAGTGAACATACATTTAAAAGCAGCACATTTAGAGTAAAAAATAAACGAGGAAAATTTTAAAACTATATTAAGACAAGACACGCAAAGAATTATATTTACAAATTCAAACCCAAATACTTTCTTGAATATAAATATAAAAAATACATGTTCTTGAATATAACAATAGATCGAGCGGCCAAAAGAAATGTTAAGAATAACAATCAAGGAGAATTATTTACCCTCTAATCTTGGGGGTCAAAATCATGCAAAAAAAAAAAAAAAAAAGTAAATTTCTTGTGACACAGTCAACATCTTCCTTCTTAATATTAATGGTGATAATGTAAACGTGCAATAAATCTTTCGTAATTAAATATATATTCAAATTCTCATACAATAATATCTGTTAATAAAATAGAAGAGATTAGGAGTTTGTGAAGGAGTTTGGTTAACGAACCTAACGTATCCATACTGCACATGACAGAAGCCCTTTTCCAGCACCCCCTAAAATCGATTTCAGGGCCCCCTGGGCCCTGGGGGTGCTAGCACCCCAGGTTAAGAAACGCTGCCATGAGGTATTAAGTTTGTCCAACGCGGATTTACCTAACGCGCGTTCTCGAGGAAACCGCGCGTTGGACGAGGGTTTATTGTACTGTTAAAAGAGCGGGGGGAAAGCTGCATCACGAAACTTTAAGATGATTTATAGGGATAACGTTTTATTAACAATAAAAACCATGTTAAAAGGAACATCAGCGATAAAATGATAAAAATATATACTAAAACAACGAAATACAATTCAGATAAGTATTCATGTAATTCAGATAGCAAAAATGTATTTTACTGTTACAAATGAGAGTCATTTACCGCTCAATTTAACATCCATTTTTCACAATGAATTCAAGTAATCAATGAATGTAACCTCGCTTTGCGTTTGAAAACAAAAGAACAAGTTTTGTCTTTTTTAAAACCGAGCCCAATTAATTAAGAACAGACACAGTTACCACGTCGGGAATATTTTTTTTGCATTTGTCACGCACACGATATTCCAGATGTGGCACTCGGGACTTTTCTTTCCCCGTCCGTCCCTCCCAACGTGTAAAATGAATTATTAATGTTTATTTTTAGCACAAAGTTCAGCGCAAACAAAGCCCTGCCTACACAAACCGATTTTGCAGTTAAACTAATTTGTATTATTACCAACGAGTGATAAATTACAAATTCCTTTCATTAATAATAACTTGAAGGCCATTTTTTAAAACTACGATGTGCTTATTTTTAGCATTCAAATTGAAATATAAAGAAAACGTTGTCGGGGTGAAACTAAAGCAAAAAGAAAAGGCAGATTTAGGGGTGGGGGGGTGCTGGAAGGTCCAACATAACTGAAATCCATTTCCTCAAAATCTCATCATCATTATTACACAAAATGTGCTCATTATAATGAATGGGCAAATTATGTACATTCGCAATCGATACGACGGTAACACTCGTGTACGCGGAACCCTTCAATAATTCCACTCCCTAATTACCAGTGTTTCTTTCTATCAGAGACCACGTTCTACTACATTCAAAGGTAACTGGCAAGCTACAATATACATTTTATACGATATTTTAACCACAAATACACCGATGATTCCTTCAAAGTTTAATAAATATCCGCAAGATTTCCCTACTTCGCGTTACCGAAACATTTTTCATCTAGTTTTATTTTACGAAACGTCATAACCTAACCTCAACAATTTTCCGGGAAACGTTCGCTGAAAGAATTGAGGAACCTCCTCCAGTACAAGAATTTTCAAAAACTAGATATTATTATGCGAAGTCCTTAGACCAGCCATGCGTAGCTGACTACGCGGGCAGGATGAAGGCAAATAAGGCGAGATGATGATGTTGCGGAGGGGTTGACCGCGGATCGTTCGTAAATCGTCGCGAAGACGCCTCAAGCGTGGTTGGATAAGGAAAAGGATTATATAAAACGTACGAAGTTTAATTCCTTAAAAAGATAGTTTGGAAACTTACACCACCGAAGTGCGGCTATTTCAGCTACACTAAAACATTTCGCTACTTCACATTATTTATCGATCGAAACTGTACACTAAATTTAATTTTACAAAATAACTGCGTGACCCTCCTTCAGATGCACCTGACCAAGAACAAAGACCCGACTGAAAGCTCGTGTACGTTAAAACAACGGAGGCATTCATTCATTATTGATTCGCATTTTCCTTGGAAGCATCAGTAACGTCCGTCATTTTGTACACACAAGGGACGAGTTTACATACTTAAATATATCAAAACCTATGAAAACTCTTCTGTTAAAACTTAATACTAAGTAAAAATTATGTAATATAATGTACTTTAAGCACATTTCAAAGTCTAAAATCAACTTATTATTATTGAGCATTAATTAATTACCGAAATAAGTTCAATGACTAAACAACTGTGCGATTAATTGTAATCGCTACTCGGTCAAACCAGTAAGCGGCGCAGCCTTAACTTTCTCACTAAGAGACCTCTTTCAATTAACCTTAGACCTACAGCCACAACAGAGGCCTAACTTTTTTTAGCTTCTTTTATATTTTAAAATAAAAACATACGTAAATATACAGACAATAACTGATATTTTTTATTAAAAAAAAAAAGTATCTAACGAGTGCCAAAAACTTATAAAAGATTTTACTGTACATTAATTAATGTTAGAGACCTAGGCCTTTGCGGTCTCTCTCAACCTTTATTGTGATGGTGACTCCATTTTTGGGGAATAAAAACTGCGATCCCCATTTCCTAAATGATTACGCACAACGGGATTCGACTGCAAAAATAGCTCCCGAACTATTTTTCACGCGATGATGGAAAACTTGGTAGGTGATGGGTACTTAATCCATTCACTGAAAGGGCGGTCGAGTCCGCTGAATTTGAGGGAAACCTACACGATAAATTTCAATGAACGTTTTTCTCACAAGATCCTGCGGTACTCTCTCCCGTCAGAAGACTCTCATACATTTTGGATAACACGGAAAAGCGAGTATCCAAATATGTAATTCGTACTCGTTCCTACCGTTCAACACTGATTTACTCTTAGATTTTGTTCAACGGCATTGGTAACTTGGTCGAGGTTAGAAACACTGAGCATGGAGCCGACATTTTGAACGAAAGAGGGAATATCGGAATTACGACAGTTTTCACTATTTACCCGATTCACTTATTTGAAAAGATTATAACGACGAAGAAGGGAGATCTTGACCTAAATGTCTTTACAATGTATTGCAGGAAGAGAAATCTCCAATAATCCTAAACAAGTGAATTCACATAATCTACATTTTTAAACAAAGACGCGTCTATTCTTTAAAGATCCAGTGACAAGATCGGCGACCTCAGTAACTTCGTCTCAGGGCACCATGCCTCCAGCGCAGTTCACATTCTCTCTCTCTTACTTTATGCGAGTTTGAACGACGGTTCAGAATCGACCTGCGGTCAACCCCTCCCGCGTCATTTGCGGGATTTGGTGAAGGAGGGAACTATTCTGATCTCCTCCTGCCCTCTCAGCCAGCCACTCGTGGGTGGTCAGGGACTTTACATGGGAATCTGTCCAGCTGGTATTTTCCAGCCTCGTTTTCATGGCCACCTGTCCCACAGCAGCTGGGACTGTACAAAATCTGCCTCTTCTCATTCCAGTTTGTTTCTATTTCATTTCTAAGATTATGGACAAAACCCTCGAGTATTTTCCATATGTATATTATTGTGTACCGCTCGCGTCTTCTTTCCAGAGAGACGAGTTTCAGGGATTATAGTCGAGACCAGTAGTCTTCACTTTTCGTTTCCTCTATCTTAGACGTAAAGGTCCTTTGTACAGCTTCAATGTTTGCAGTGTCTCGTTTTCTGTATGGGCTTGTGAATACTGAGCAATACTCAATTATCAGAAGGACCAGACTTTTCCATAATTTGAGCATGATGTTTCTTTTCTGCTGCGGAAGTTCTTCCAGATGACTCCCATTATTTTTCTAGCCGTTGTAATTTGATGATCTAGTGCTCTATGAATTCCGCATCCGACGACATTATTACTCCAAGATCCCTGACTCGTGGATTTAGTGTTATCTGTCTGGCTTGCAGAGTTTTGTACCCTCTATTCTGCAGCTCCTTGTTATTACCATATCTTAGAAGTTGGAATTTTTCTTCGTTGGACTTCATATTGTTTCTTCTGCTCACTTGACTAATGTTTCAATGTCGTTTTTGTAATTTTTCCTTTGTCACCTTCGTCCAATATTTCCTTGCATATACAGGGCGTCCCAAAAAAATGTATACACACTTTAAATAATTATAAAGGCAGTGTTTATTAAAATACATTTCATTTTCAAAATGTAATAGAATCTACAGACATTATTTAATTGTTTTGTCAACGCCTGTTTTCAAACTGACGTCCGTTCTGGTCCAGGCACTGCTGATAACGCGAAGCAATGAAATCGCAAACATCACGAAACATTTCGTTTGGTATTTGTGTGCATTCTCGTTCAATGGCTGCTCTCAATTCAGCGACTGTTGCAGGTTTTATAGCGTAGACTTTGTCTTTTAAGTATCCCCATAAAAAAGTCTAGTGGTGTGAGGTCTGGTGAACGCGGAGGGTATTCTACGAAACCCCTTCGTCCAATCCACATCCACATCGTGCCAAGTACCACTCGCAATACTCCACTCTTCGGTCCGGATCATCATCTTCATTAATAGCATGGACTAATCTTGAATGTAACTTTTCCATTGACA
This sequence comes from Bathynomus jamesi, assembly GCA_023014485.1. NCBI lineage: Eukaryota > Metazoa > Arthropoda > Malacostraca > Isopoda > Cirolanidae > Bathynomus > Bathynomus jamesi. Next base: position 124,317 of record JAJOZX010004739.1, read on the forward strand.
GCGCTTCAAAATGCGTTGGACAGACGATTCTGAAATTCCTACCTCACGACTCGCTTGCCGCACAGATTTTCTTGGACTTTGGTGATACGTTTCCAGTACTCTTTCTTGCTTTGTGGGGCTTGTCGATGTCCGTGGTCTTCCGGAACGCTTCTTGTGACATCCTGAACAGTTCCATCGGCTTCAAACGTATCTCTAATTCGAGTGATGGTAAGTCGCGTTGGTGGATCTGTTTGAAACTCCCTCCTAAACTGTCTTTGCACTTCAACTGCGTTTTTCACACTTCCAGTAGCATTTTAGAATGAATTTCCTTTGTTAAAGCTTAGTCTGACTGCCATTATTAATTATAATGGGTTTAACTTGGAAAGAAAGAAACCAATTGAGCTATCAGCTGTTAAAGTGTGTATACATTTTTTTGGGACGCCCTGTATATCTGTGTCATCCGCGAAACATGATACAATACTGTCATTAATATCTGGCATCAATATCTGCATTCATTGGGGTCCCATGGACGGAATATCATGCATGAACACACTCCAGCGTTGCATCAGATAATTTGAATGAAACGCTGGTCATTTACTTCGTGCGGAAGAGTTAACATGTAAAAAAGCTTCAGGACACGAAAGCGTTACGTGTTTCCTTGTTTGTTTGAAAGCGACAGGTTTTGTTAATTCTCATCCCGTCGATGTGTAGTGGCTAACGCCCTGACAACAGGTAGTAAGTTCGAATCCTAGTGAAGGCAATTTTTGCATATATATATATACCTCGTTAACCCCGTTGCTGTTCAGTGTGGTGATCTCTCTTCACACGAAGGTCAAGCTGGTGGCCCCGCCTTTAGGTCTGGCTTGGAGGAGGAGCGAGTTGCTTTCTTGCGCTCCACCGTACATAGCCAGGTAACACCCGGCTCATCTGGTACCGTCCTGAGCCAGGCATCTATTCTTCTCTTGAAGACTTCAACTTTGACCCCTGTAACTGGAAGTTTGGTACCAGTTTTTCGATCATTTTCTATATGTAGATTATGGTGTACCTCTCTCCTCTTCTTTCCAGGGAGTACAGATTTAGTTTACGTAGTCTCTCCCAGTAGTTGAGCTCTTTGCAACCATCAATCTTTGCTTTGAACTGTCTCTAAGTTTCTTCTAGTCTAATAATTTCTTCCTTTTATATGGGGACGTCAAGACTGAGCAGTATTCAAGTTTTGGTATAATCAATGTTTTTAGCAGGGGAATCATTACTGTCCTGTCCCTACTTTTGAACGTTCTTAGTACCTGTCCCACGACTCTTTTTGCTTTATTTATAGCTATCCGATTTTGTGTTTCGAATTTCCCATCATCGGTCATTATTACCCCTAGATCGATCGCTTTCGTGCTTCTCTGAATTTCCTGTCTATCTGGAGCATAATATGCAACCTGTTGAAGTTCCTCATTTCTACCATATCTCAAGAGCTGAAATTTCTCGGTGTTAAATGTCATGTTGTCTTCTGACCATTTGTATAGTTTGTTCGTGTCCCTCTGCAAGGCCTCCACTTCATTTACATCGCTGATTTTTCTGCTGATCTTTGTATCGTCCGCGAAGGATGTTACTATACTGTTGCTGTTTACTCCGCTGTCTATGTCGTCTGTTAGCATGATAATGAACAGGAGTGGGGCCAGTACTGTTCCTTGTGGTACTGAGCCGCGTACTTCCGATTCTGATGATGATATACCTTGAATTTTGACGACCTGTAGACGTTCTCCGAGGGAGTTGTAGATCCATTTTCCCACTTTGCCTGTTATTCCCATACATTTCATTTTACGTGCTATTATACCATGATCACATATGTCGAAAGCTTTAGCAAAATCCGTGTATATGACATCGTAGTTGTCATTGCCTTCCAGTGCATCTAGGATATTGTTGTAGTGCTCTATTAGTTGTGATAGGCATGATCTACCTGATCGGAATCCGTGCTGATTTTCGTTGAATCTTTCCAGCGTCTATAAGAAATCGTAAATTTTCTCTCTAACTAGTCTTTCAAATACTTTGGTGAGGTGGGACGTCAATGACACTGGTCTATAGTTCTTTGCCTGAGATCTGTCCCCTCCTTTATATATAGGGACAATGTTTGCTCTTTTCAAAATGCTCGGTATTCCTCCAGTGTCTTGGGATCTTCTCCATATCCAGTATAAAGGTGTAGCTATTTCATTTTTACAGTTTTTAATCAATAATGCGTTCCAATTGTCTGGACCTGCAGCTGAATGTGGTTTCATTTGTCCTATAGCTCTCGCTACATCTTCTGGGGTAAAATCAAAGTCTGTTACACACACACTCCTCGCAATTTCTCTTCAAAGAATGCATCTATGTCAGGTATCGCTTTTTGGGGTACTAAAACCCGATTCATACTGGGCTCTCAATGTTTCGGATATTTCTTTTAGATCGTTTGTTAGTTCATTATTTCTCTTCCTTAACGACGAACGTTTTTGTAGGGTTAAGTCTAAATGTGCGTAATTTGAAGCGGTACGTGTTCGACCCAGTCGGCGTTAGAGAGTTAAGGGCCCAATAGTAGCGCGCGTTTTTGTTTTCCTTTTCGCATAGCTGTAGAAGTACTTTGGATTTTCCTTTATTGCTTCTACCGCCTTTTCCTCTTCCCTCTCTGTATGGTCCTTTATCAGGGTTTGTATTTCCTTATATATATATATATATATATATATATATATATATATATATATTATATATATTATATATGTATAGAAACGACGTAAGTATAGAGGAGTGTTCTGCACACGAGGAAGAGAAATAACAAACAAATGAAAAATAAGGCATTTGTTTGTTATTTCTCTTCCTCGTGTGCAGAACACTCCTCTATACTTACGTCGTTTCTATACGTTAATATACTGCGCGGTCATTGCAGTTAAATGTACATATTCACGATTTGCGAGGGTGCCCTCTCAAGGCATTGGTTTCTGCCCTATGTAGGAGAATTACAACTTCTGACTATCGTGGCTCCGTAGTGTAGTGGTTAGCACGTCTGACCGGCAATCGGAAGATCCTGGGTTCGATTCCCGGGCGGGTGCCTTATTTTTCATTTGTTTGTTATTTCTCTTCCTCGTGTGCAGAACACTCCTCTATACTTACGTCGTTTCTATACGTTAATATACTGCGCGGTCATTGCAGTTAAATGTGTGTGTATATATATATATATAGTTAGTAATCGAGGTGCTTGCGGAAGATCCCTTAAAAACAAGTACAGCGATAATGGCGCGACACAATTTATGATTAAAAGTTAGCACAAACCTTAACTGAAACGGCTTCCCCCCCGCCACGCTCAAAGCCGTTAAATAAATAACATAAGAGTAAATCCTTATTTACGCGGGAGGCACTCGGCCCACGTGCTGCTGCCATTAACTCGTAAACGAGGCACTCTCTGATCGCTGTCCCCAATGTTATTAAGAGAGGGACGCGTAACACGCCCCCTTAGTTACTCCTTTAACCCTTTCAATCCTGTCCCGGGTCGAGGAGGGCGGTCCCACCAACCTAAGATTTTAAAAAATAAATAAAAAATTACCTTATAAATTAATCCTACATAATGTTAAGAGACATTCAAAGACTTAAAAAAAGTACACACACACACACACACACACGGTTCCGGGAAGATACGAGTCGTGCACAGGAGTCGCCAAACCAAAATTTTGAAATATAGCTCTCCTTTCTTGAAAATATTAAAGCCTTTTTAAAAGACCTACATAAATAGGTGTGTATATATATAGGTCCAATATATGAGTAACAAATTCTGGTACCATATATTGTGAAGTGAGCTAAGAAAAGCATTTAAACAAATTTGAAATTTTAAAAATATGAAAATTGAAAGTTCTCACGCCAGATTAATAAAATTTATGAAGGAAACTCATTTTTAAAATCTTGGCAAAGAATCGGCAGTTTTTCGTGGCATCGGCTAAGTCTTGGAATCGGTACATCGCTCGTTACGAGCCATTTGGCTCTGCATTTGTCTCTAGTATTTAGCCAGACCTAGCCCTAATATATCGACTGTGGTATGGCATGCGTAGTTAGGGCGGACCAGTGTTTTCACATTCAAGGAATGTTCCTCGATCTAACGAAATTGTGATAGTTTCAGGAAATGTTTAAGGAATTAGAAAACCCAAGGAAAATTCAAAGAAATTTTAAAGAAATCAAAAGGTCATAGACAAAGCTAATTTAAGGATATTTATTTTTGGATCCATTGTAAAAGGTAGTAAAAAAGTTTTTTTTTTTTTTTAATGAAAAAAAATTTCTGATACATTTTAGGGGATTTTGGTGCTGGATTTCCCGTGGATATAGTGTTCATCATACTGTGCTCATGACGAGGACGAGCAATGATTGTAATATATGTTTTAGTTTCATAGACCCTCGTGGCTTTATGTTAGCCTTGGATTCTTATAATGCTAGATATTGTTGATTTTCCCCCAATATAATTTTATACTACAATTTTCAGTTCATTTCTAATAAAGCCACATGGAGCTCTTTTACATTATATATATATATATAGATATATATATATATATATATATATATATATATATATATATATATACAGGGCGTCCCAAAAAAATGTACACACACTTTAACAGCTGATAGCTCAATTGATGTTTCTTTCTTTCCAAGTTAAACCCATTAGAATTAATAATGGCAGTCAGACTAAGCTTTGAACAAAGGAAATTCATTCTAAAATGCTACTGGAAGTGTGAAAACGCAGTTGAAGTTCAAAGACAGTTTAGGAGCGAGTTTCAAACAGATCCACCAACGCGACTTACCATCACTCGAATTAGAGATAAGTTTGAAGCCGATGGAACTGTTCAGAATGTCCACAAGAAGCGTTCCGGAAGACCACGGACATCGACAAGCCCCACAAAGCAAGAAAGAGTACTGGAAACGTGTCACCAAAGTCCAAGAAAATCTGTGCGGCAAGCGAGTCGTGAGGTAGGAATTTCAGAATCGTCTGTCCAACGCATTTTGAAGCGCTGTCAATGGAAAAGTTACATTCCAAGATTAGTCCATGCTATTAATGAAGATGATGATCCGGACCGAAGAGTGGAGTATTGCGAGTGGTACTTGGCACGATGTGGATGTGGATTGGACGAAGGGGTTTCGTAGAATACCCTCCGCGTTCACCAGACCTCACACCACTAGACTTTTTTTTATGGGGATACTTAAAAGACAAAGTCTACGCTATAAAACCTGCAACAGTCGCTGAATTGAGAGCAGCCATTGAACGAGAATGCACACAAATACCAAACGAAATGTTTCGTGATGTTTGCGATTCCATTGCTTCGCGTTATCAGCAGTGCCTGGACCAGAACGGACGTCAGTTTGAAAACAGGCGTTGACAAAACAATTAAATAATGTCTGTAGATTCTATTACATTTTGAAAATGAAATGTATTTTAATAAACACTGCCTTTGTAATTATTTAAAGTGTGTATAGATTTTTTTGGGATGCCCTGTATATATATATATATATATATATATATATAGTAGAAAAAAAAAAAGGGAGACCTCGAACTTTGGCTGTAAAATCCAAAGTTATGGTCAGATTTCAATATTTTTTTCACACCCGACAACTAAGTAAATTTCCTCTACGGTGAGCGGATTTCAAAGAAAACTAATGATAATTACGGATTTATTGAACATTTCATTATACCACTGGAAATTCTCCATTTACACTACTACTGCATTGTATGTGTAGATAAAAAGTTACAAGTACTCGCATATGGTGCTACCTTGATGTCAAAAAACTGCTCGATATGTTTACTAGTGATGGGACGATACCAAAATTTTTAACGATTCCGATTCCGATACCACTAAAAAGTCTCGATTCCGATACGATTCTCGATTCCGATTCTCAATATTTTTAAATATGATTCTATACTTGTTTTTCTGGAAATTGTCATATTTTACTCTGGTAAGATTAACTATTTACATTATGAGTATGGTAATATAAATTATAAATTATAATAGATTGGTTTAAAAATAAAAATCAACTAAGTTGTAACAATTCATTTTAATCTTCTTGATTACACATCATGGATATACATGTTTTAATGTATAGCTACAATACAATAAAAATAAACTTTGTTATCCTCTTTCATTTAAATTTTAAAGTTTACATTGCAAAACTGGTTCAATTAAAAGTTAAAGAATCGTTTTAAGAATCGGAAATCATGGTACAATTCTCTCGATTCCGATTCCGATTCCTGAAAAATGCTCGATTCTTCCGATTCTCGATTCCGATCCCGATCCCGATTAATCGTCCCATCACTAATGTTTACCACGAACTTCTACAACCTTTTTCAGTCTAGGACGGAACTCGTCTATGCCTTTATTGATTTGTTCTTGTAGTAGCTCATCCCATTTTTCGAGAAGCTATCGTAAATGAGCGCATTTCTTTTAAAGAGAATTTATCGGGTCAAAGTGACAAATTTTCCCAAAGGCCGTAATCGACAGGATTTAAATCAGGACTGTTTGGTGGCCAAATTTAATACCGCTACCTGGTGTTCTTCTTTTGATAGCTCCTGTTTTATCGATTTTCTTGAGAAGCTTTCCAAACCTCCCGCAGTTAGCTTACGTTAATTAAAATCGCTTTAATTATCAACTTGAACCTATGATTAGCAAGATTTTTCTGGAATATTTGCAATAAATCCAATTTCTCTGATAAAATGCTAAAAGATGACATACAAACCATAAAATTACCTACTACTAACATACTAAAATTTCATGGTTCTATATACCATATTTGCCGAGATATGAAGGATTTAAAAGGTCTCCCTTTAAATGGAGAATTTCCAGAGGCATAATTATAGAAATGTTCAATAAATCCATAATTTTCATTAGTTTTTTTTTAAATCCGCTCACCGTATAGGAAATTTACTTAGTTGTGGGGTGTGAAAAAAATATTGAAATCTGACCATAACTGGATTTTACAGCCAAAGTTCGAAGTCTCCCTCTTTTTTTTACCAGGAATGGCAGTGATTAAATCAACTGATTTTTTTTATGAAATTTTTTTTTTTTTTTCAAAATTATATAGAAATTAATAAAATATATCAGACAAAACAGTTTAGAAACAAATAAAAATATCCCTTGTAATAATTAAGTGTTCAATTTCAGTTTTTCAGTATAATACCTTTTTTATGAGTTATTTTTTTATTTGATTTTTTTCAAAATTATATAGAAATTAATAGAATGTATCTCACGAGACACTTTGGAAATAAAGAAAAAAATCCCTTTTAATTGTGTGTTCAATTTCAGTATCAGCTTTTTTATGAAAAAATGGTTTTTGAATTATTTGATTTTTTCAAAATTATATACAGAAATTAATAAAATATATCACACAGAACAGTTTAGAACAGAGGTTCTGAAACTGGGGGTAATTTGGGTATTTCCAGGGGTAATGGAGCAATTCTTAATATGGTAAAAATTTCAACATTAATGTCCGAGTCACGAAAGAGACGATTAACCCTTTGAGGACCATGGTCAAGTATACTCAATTTCTAAAAATTGTTCATTCAGGACCGTGATCGAGTATACTAAACAATCTGCAAAAAAATTCCTTTCAAAGAGTTTCAAAGTAATTTCAGTTATTTTCAGTAATTAATTTTTCCACTTTCTTTACAACTTCGGCATTGCAAGTTTGTGTGGGGTAATGAGATTAGTTGAGATCAGGAAAAGGGGTAACGGGGTCAAAAGGTTTAAGAACCACTGGTTTAAAAGGAAAAATATCCCTTGTAATGAAGTATTAAATTTCAGTTTTTCAGTATAAAGCTAATAAATAGCTAATAAATAAATAAAAAATATTTTTATGAAAAAATCATTTATTTATTTGATTTTTTCAAAATTATATGGAAATTAATAAATATAAGGAACCACAAGGTTCTGAAATATTCTAGAATTCTCTAAAAAGCTGCAAAATAATCTGAAAATGTTTTAAAACTAACAAAAAAGAAAATTCTCGAATATTCTCAGCATATTCTCTCGAGAATATTCTCGCCTCGCCTCGCCTCGCCTCGCCTCGCATCACATCACATCACACACACACACACACACACATATATATATATATAATATATATATATGATACACACAGACAGTGCATGGAACAAGGAACTCTTCTGGGATAATTAAATCCACTATAGTCCGAATAAGTAATGGTAAATGACAAATACCATAGTTTTTCTTTTTCATGATGCTAGCCCGACGTGGGCAACGGGTCACTCGCAAAGAGGTCCCATAAATATAGCTTCCCTCACCAGCTATCTGCAAAGCAGACAGGATCCAGCTTTGGGACATGGATCTAGGATAGGATTGTTAGTACCGTCGTCTATCAACATGATGGTGCTCCTTGTCACTATGCCAAAATTGTTCAGGATTATCTAAATGGACGTTTTCCAAATCGCTGGATCGGACGCGGAAGCAACAGACCTTGGCCAGCGAGGTCACCAGATTTAACCCCTTTAGATTTCTTTGCATGGGGCTTTATCAAATCGCACGTCTATCAGACGAAGGTTACGAGTCTTGAAAACTTACGTACACGAACTGCTGCAGATAACATAACTCCGCAAATGCTCCAGAATGTGTATAGAAATGCTGCGGAACGATTTGAGCTGTGCAGGTATACTGATGGGCGTCACGTCGAATCCTACTCTTAATTATTTAATAAATGTTACCACTATCATTTTATGAGTGAATTCCATATAATTTCCAAGTGCTTCACAAAAATAGATCCTGACTTTATGTACACCCGGTATATTAAGTGTAAAACTAAAATATTTAAAAAAATCGAAATATGAATCACTAATATGAGTTACAAGGAATAGTAGTACCTCAAAAGGCCTTGCGGCCCATACCGAAGTGGTACCAATGGCAACGGGTGCCAGGGAAAAATTCTGTCACCCTCAAATAGTGTGCAAGATTCGGTCTAATCTTTTCTTCAAATGATCCACAGATGAACTGTTCACAACTTCTGAAGGTAAACTGTTCCACGTGTCACAGATCTTATACGTAAAGTAATTCCCACACACAATAGTGCTAAACCACTTCAAATCCAACTTCCAACCTTGTTGAGAGTTAAGTTACATTTAATCTGAATATGCTTCTAAAATCGACATTGTTGAACCTGCGTAAAAGCATGAAAACCTCGAGGAGTTGACCGCGAAGCCTCCGAGTTTACAGCGAAAACAAATTCAGGGTGCGTAAGCGTTTATTGTAGCCCATATGCCTAACGGAAGTGATTAACTTAGTGGCCCTTGCCTGGATTCCCTCTAGCCTGTCAATATTTTTCCTGAGGGTGGGCGACCAGAACTGCACAGCGTACTCCAGGTGCGGCCAAACCAGGGAATTGTAGAGAGAGAGCACAATCTCCGAAAATGCCTCCTGATATAACCCAACAGCTTCTGGCCTCTCTTTTCCACCTCTACGCACTGTTTGGTAAACTTAAGGTCGCTGCTAATTAATACACCCAAGTCCTTTTCCAAATCAGTCGCCTCGATATTATTCCCCAACATGGAGTAGTCCGACTTGGGATTGGCGTAGCCAATGTGCATGACCTTGCATTTACCCAAGTTGAACGGCATTTGCCATTTTTCCGACCACTCTCCTATCCTACCGATGTCCGCACGCAGTTGCTCGATCGCTTCGAGCGTCCCAACATTGCCCCCAAGCTTAGTGTCATCAGCGAATTTGGCAATCCTACTGACGATGCCACCGTCGATATCATTTATGTAAATGATAAATAACAGTCCCCCCAAAACGGAACCGTAAGGAACCCCGCTTGTACCAACCCGAAGTATCCCCTTTAATTACAACCCTCTGCCGCCTATTCTTCAGCCAGTTTTCAATCCAGCTATCTACTTCCCCATCGATACCCAGTGCGCAGACTTTGGCCATTAGCCGGCGGTGAGGTACCTTATCAAAGGCTTTCTCAAAGTCGAGATAAAGTTTATCAATCGCCCTACTCTTATCGTACTCACTCCACATGACGTGGAAAGACTCGAGCAGGTTGGTGAGACACGATCTATGCCGTCTAAACCCATGTTGGGAGTCCCAAGCAGCTTGTAGGAATCCAAATGGTCAACGATCCTATCCGCTATTATCCCCTCTAATAATTTACCCAGGAGCCTTAAACGCACTCAGTTTGTCTATTCTATCGGCAACGACTGTCGCGGTACACCGAACACTATCCAAGCCAGCACCTTCGTGCCTGACGTCTGGCTCGGGGATGACGCGGGTGTCGTCCCTGGTGAACGCGAGAGAGAGAGAGAGAGAGAGAGAGAGAGAGAGAGAGAGAGAGTGGTGTTGGGATTCAAAATTTGGAACTTGTTAATAAATAGCATAAATTTTTAACAAGTAAAACTTTGGAAGAAATTAGAAAAAATGTTTAGCGTGACTCGCGAGTCGTGACGTCATGCGTTCCATTTCCATCCGCGTCACTGTTTTGTACAAATCATGATGTACCGTTGTGGGTCTGCGCGGCATCACCTCACATTGTACGATTATTTTGTGGCTAATCGCGCTGCTTTATTTTGATTGACGTCATTTTCTCAAAAGGCGCCATTATTACGACCAATGACGCACCTCTAAACCAGGTAACATTATGTATTCTTTATGGCGCGGAACGCGTGACAGACAATTGTTAATTAACTCAATGAGCTAGTTACAATAAACTTGCACTGTGTACAATATGTACATCGAGCAAGGCTTGTGGGGAAAAAAAAAAAAAAAAAAAAACCTAACTTTTTGACCTGACAGAAATAGTAACTGATACAAGTTACGAATACTCATGATTTTTCGTGACGAGTTACAGTTACAATTACTCGGCTGGAAAATGTAACTAATTACCGTTACAATTACTAAAAACAGTAACGACTACGGAGTAACTAGTTACGTCACAACACCGAGCATTATACTCGCTTTAATTAAATAAACGAGTTAAATAGTTACAAACGGTTATTATTATTCTGAAATTCCTTTTCATTCAAAATGGCCGCATGCCTGAACCCTACCTTAAAGTCTCGGTCACACTACCAAATAGAATTCATAAAATCAGTTTAAAACAACAGAAATTAGTGCATACAAGTTAAACCATAATAAATAAAAAACTCATCCACTACATTTGAAACGGCACACACTGAATTTTATTCGTATCGAATCTCTCTCTCTCTCTCTCTCTCTCTCTCTCTCTCTCTCTTCAACGATTTAAGTTAGATTGACGTTAAAAAGCGTCCACTGATTTCATTCCGACTAACGCCAACGCATGAAAGGTTTACAAAAACCTAAACTTCATTTTGCTACAAAATCAAAACCTAATATTTGGGGACGCGTCCTCGACAAATATTAATTAAAAATAGCGTGCCAAAGGCCATAGTGGCACTGCACAGAGAAAGTGGTTTTACAACAATCAGCGTGGGCTTGGCTGGGGACAATTTAACTGTCCAAGTTAAAAATAAAAAACAACCTGGGATGGGGGGTGGGGGGTGGGGGGGGTTTGAGTTTTGTATTTCAAAAGTTTTTGTCAGATTGTAAAAACAAACTTATTGTAATTAAGGAAATTCTGTTGAATTTATATCAAGTTCTCATTCCATTCTTCTTTTTATCTTGTCCAACGATCTGCAGAAATTGGCAATTCTCTCAAAACAATTATACAGGATGCGTCAAGTCCGGAAACACAGGAAGGATTGGAAACTATTGCAAAAAGACACGTGCTACAAGTAATAAGATGTACTCCTTTCACTTCCAGACATATAGAACACATCTTATAACATTACTTGTAACCTGTCTTCTTGCAGTAAAAGTTTCCTATCCTTCCTATGTTTCCGGACGTTTGACTCACCCGGTACAAAAATATGCATGTTTCCGGACGTTTGACTCACCCGGTACAAAAATATGCATCAATTTCAAAACCATAATACCAATGATGATCGAGGAATTATCAACAAGAACAGACTTGAAATTCACGTCTCAATAATGAAACTATTTGTATGCAAGTCCTTCTTTGAAAATTATATGAAAATGACTGCATAAGAGAGTTTAATACTAGGTCTAGGCGAGAGACTAGACTTTAATTACTTATGTGAACCAGGGTGAAACTTGAATTACAGCCAAACTCTGCTTAAATTATGGATAAATGGTAATATAAGCTCAGCTAAACTGTACAATATTTACCATACTCGCGTACGAGTTGTTAGCAACTTACGCCTGGCAAGTGACACATTTTAATTCTTTATTTCGATAAACCTAACCGACTTAGTCTTACCTTGGCCAATCTTGCTTTTGTCATCTTTGTTTTCGTTGTAAGGAATTTTCTAAAAAAGTATATATATACATACAGGGTGATCCAAAAGTCCCTATCAATTTTGCCGAAATAATTATATTTCTATTTTATTTTCTACAGGCCATAGATGATGATGGATATAAAAACGTGTAATGGTAGTAACACTACTTATCCAAGGGAAGAAGTTCAAAGAAATTCGAGAAAAATTCAAAACATTTCACAAACCAGGATCTACAGACGACAACAGACAAAGCAATTCGCGCGCTGGTCAATAAATTTAAAAACAGAATCTGTTCATGATGAGGCAAGATCTGGACGTCCAGTACCTCTCAAGAAAATGTCAAATCGGTAGAGAGATGCATGCTTTTGAAACAAATCCTAGGCTGTCAACTCGCGCATCATCAGGTAGACTGAGCATACCAAAAACCGACCGTTCTAAGGATTTTAAAAGTAGCATTAAAAAGGAAAAGTTACCATATTCAAGCGCTACACGAGTTACACGAAGAGGATTATCCAAAGCCGCTAGGCGCACAGAATTGACTGAAAAAATTCATACCGAAAACTTATTAAACCACATTGTCTTCAGCGATGAAGCGACATTTCACACACGCGGTAGAAAGGTTAATCGACATAATTATCGTATCTGGGCTAGTGAAGAGCGAACCGAGTTCTACAAATGGGGAAGAGATTCTCTCAAAGTTAATGTCTGGTTGGGTATGTCAAGATCGAATATTTACGGACCTTTTTCTTTGCAGAAACTACGGTAACAGGGCACATCTATCTTGACATGCTTCAAGTTTCTTGAACCCAAGCGTCGTTCAGCTGGCATTCTCGACACTGTTGTCTTTCAACAAGATGGAGCTCCATGTCACTGCGCAAATACCGTTCGGGCGTACCTTGAGCTCTTATCAAATCGCTGGATTGGACGTGGTGGAAACGAGCCCTTGGCAGCACGATCTCCGGATTCAACACCATTAGACTTCTTTGCGTGGAGCTTTATGAAGTCAGCGGTTTACAAAACAAGAATTACAGACCTGCAGGATCTGCGAACCCGCATTGTCGCGCCAGTTGTTAAAATAACCCCAGAGATGCTTCAGAATGTGTTTCGCAATGCAGTGGACAGATTTGAGATTTGCAGACACTGATAGTAATCGCATCGAATTTTAGCTAAATAAATATAGTGTACATCTAATTGTTATTATATTTTTATCCTAAAATACTATTATTTCAGAAAAATATATAGGGACTTTTGGACAACCCTATATATATATGTGTGTGTGTGTGTGTGTGTGTGTGTGTGTGTGTGTGTGTGTGTGTGTGTTTTCATCTGATGAACTTTCATTCTTGAGTCATTTGTCACGCCAAAAACTTAAATTAATTTCAGTGATCAGCAACATTCCAAAATTCCTTCAAGCAAAGCATTACCAAGCTATGATACATTATTTTGGAAATGTTATTTCTAAATCAGAAGTTCCATTTCATATACTTTCATCTGGTGGGTAATTTTGCAATTATCGTTGACAAAAAATTAGATGAACTGTACTGTATGAGGACAACTGTACGGGTTAACTGTACGCCCTTGACGATTGGTTAGGTTACGTCGTGATATTTTCGTTAGTTTTAACAGCAACTACTACAGTTACTGTTGGCCATAGTTGGGTACGACCGTCGCGACAGTTTTCGAGCCCTTCTAGTTAGGTTAGGTTTCTTGCTAGAAACGCGGGTCATGGGCATTTGCCGTATATTAACCTCCAAGTATTAGTGCAACTTTAATGATTTAATGCGTTATTGGTAAACCCATCTTTTTTTCTACGAAAAGTAAATGTCAGGACAGGAGCCATTGTTCAATGGGGGCAGTTGTTCTGGAGCCAATATTTCGATATTTTCATCATATATTAATTAATTAATAATTATATGATGTATAGTATTAATTTATATTTAATTACACTAATAATTAATCATTGACGTTAATAATTGAGTAGTAATATTAATAATATATTTAAATTGTATCAATTATATTTTGGCGTCTAATACCCCAATAAATACGAAGGTATAATCTTAGCTGAATACCAATATGCAATTATGTGTAGTTATGTGAATGTGTAATCCTAGCCAAATATCCTAACATATTTCCAAATATGTTTAAAGCCTACATAAAGCCTACAGCAGATAATCTCCACGTACTTCTCTTTCTTTGCCTTTGTATCTTTAAATCTACTCGCGTTATCTATCAAGATTTACCATACAACTCCATTCTGCCGCGGTCAAAATTCAATAACGGCACGTTGCTTGAAACGAACGTCTTTACTCCTTTCCATCGTAATCGCTACTGAACCAACGTGAGGAATGAGTGTAGGCTATATTAGGCTATAACACAAAACCGGTTTTATCTGGTTACCTCTACAAAATCTGGAATGGGGTGGGGATATCAAGTTAACACAAAACCGGTTTTATCTGGCTACCTCTACACAATCCAGAATTATTCAAGTGGAGGCATTACTTTTCAGCCCACCCTTGTATATATAACAATAACAATAATAATAATAATGCTTTCTGTAGGAACTGATGGGCTTGTCAACTCGCATAAAAACAATAATAAATTGTAATATTGATATTATTAGTGTTGTGTTGCTGCTAATTGTATTATGTTGCCTGTACATATGCTTAGGAATGCATTAATTGTTGCACTATCACACACACACACACACACATATATATATATATATATATATATATATATATATATATATATATTAGTGATGTAGCGGATGTCATTTTTTTCACATTTTCGTTATTTTTTAGGATATATTCGAGATTTGTTGTGTTTAACGTATATAATAAGTTATTATATAGAGAGAGCTGTAGCTATAATGTAGTATAATTGATTAATTGTACAATAATTGCTGTACTTTTCTCTGAACATATAAAATAATATCAAGCATCTAACTAATATAGAAATCAATTAGTGAATTCGTCTGCAAATAAATTCGTTATATTTTGTCGAGTTTCAGCCACAATTAGAAACCATAATTGTGTTACCAGGATGCGGGACGTGAACCCAACTCAAATGCACCCCACCGACCTCTTTCCCCAACCTCCACCCTTATAGAGAGAGATCTTTAATTAGCTTGAAACTATTTATATTAAGTTTAAAGTTTTATTAGGCATATTTATAAATGAGTAATTAAAATAAAGTAAACTAAGATGTTCATCGTTTAATGTTCAAACTTAATTATAGGAAGGTTAAGGAACATTAATTTTTCTGCCTTTTCTGCTGCCAGTCTGTTTCTCTTTTCATCATATATTAATCCAGCACTGCTAAATAATCTCTCGCTTGGTACGTTTGTTGGAGGACAGGCTAAATGTTTCCTTGCAAGTTTACTCAAGTATGGATAGGTATTCTGCGTATTTTTCCACCAACTAATAGGATTGTCACATGCAGCCAGGCGTTTTTCTTGGTGATAGCTCTCGATCATTTTTACTACATCTTTTGACATCGCGTAGGTCTCGTCATTGCTGCTTGACTCAAGAAACTGAGAGACAGATTCTGTGATAGATTTGCTTGTTGAAGGTGTTGGTTCTGTCAAAACTTTTATTCTTTTGGTGGGTGGCGAAGCGACAGATTCAAAAGATTGAAGCTCTTCAACTGCTTTGCCAAGTGATGATTTAACTCGTTCTAATGTACTAGGTGAAAATAACTTAGCTTTGTAACGTGGATCTAAGTAGGTTGCAAGAGAGTAACTTCATACAAGAACAGCCTCTCGTCTTGTCGCTTGCATCACTTTTGCGCACAATGAACTAGTTCTATTAAATAGTAGAATTTGATAATTTCCGCTTATTAATGACGTTTTATCTCAACGGTCCACATCCGCACGACATCCGCAGTCCAAAGTGCGGATGCGAGAAAATGTGCGGATGCGGATGTGACCTACATCACTAATATATATATATATATATATATTGTAACCACAAGGAAAAAAAATTATTCCAAGGCTTTTCGTGTATTCAGAAGTACACTTGGTCAGGGATTCCCTGACGAAGTGCACTTCTGAATACACGGAAGGCCATGGAATCACTTTTTTTTTTTCCTTGTGGGTTTACATCATTCATTCATTCATTCATTTCACATGTTTAATTATGAAATTCATCCCTATATTAGGGTGGTCCACAGAATGGGGTAAAAAATCGAAGTTCAATTTTCTTTCCTCCCAGGCTATAATCTGGTTCCTTTTAGCTAAAAAATATTTCATGTAAAATTTAAGGCAAATCGAATAACTTTTAGGGGTGGCTCAAAGCTGTTTTTTGTATACCATTATGCCCTTTAAATATTAACATGGTGAATAATTAAAAGAAACATTATTTACAGATACATTAACTAATGATTATTTTTCTTTCAGATAGATTTATTAAATTTACAGGTTTTGCAATGTCAAATAAACGTACATTTTACTTAATGAAAAAGTCAGAGGAAACAATCACTGGAGCCAAGCTGCCTTCCCGTGGCCAGGTCCTCCGCATGTTCCTCCACCATCATCAAGTCTTGAAGGAGATCAAACCTAGTTCAGAAGCTGTTTTTGAAGAATTGCGTCTCTTCTGGGAGAGAGCCCGAATCCCTACTGAAAGGAAAGACCACATTCTTCACAAAATTCAGGCTCTACACTTGGAGTGGAAAGCGATTAAGAAAAATGCTGGGAGGAAAAGCAACTCTCAGTTAGAAAAAGAGAAAACCTTTCAGGAAGAAATGGAGAACCTATTTGATGTCGCCCATGCTGATGCCTTTACCTTAATCAAAATGAAGACCGGCAGTTCTTGATCCAACAAAGGAAAGCGGGACGAGTGGGATCAATGGTCTCTGCAGATATGGTGACTGACAAGGCAGAAAAGAGAGCTGCTGAGAAGCAAATGAAATTGGTAAATAGGGCGGAAAGCTGGAGAAGAAAAATATGCTGCTTCACAGGAAGTTATGCTAGATCAGGGAAGTTCTTCTTCTGAGTCTTTATGTGAGTCAGAAAGAGAAGATGAAGATTACCTTATTAATCCCCATCTACCAGCGGACCAACTCCACCAAAGAAAAAGGCAGCAAAGAATATCATATCTCCTGAATTGGCTGCTGCTCTGGACAGGACTGGCATCAGTGACAGGAGGGCCACCTTTGTATTAGCTGAAACTGCATCTAGCCTTGGTCAAGATCTTTCAGAGGTGAACATCTCTCGTTCTTCAATCAAAAGACACCGAGAGAGGCATCGAAGGCAAATAACCCATGCCATTAAAGCTAGCTTTAGTCCAAGTATTTCGATTGTCCACTGGGATGGGAAGTTGATCCCTAATCTACTTGCCAAGAATGAAAAGGTAGACAGACTCCCAGTCCTTGTCTCTTCAGTTGAATCAGGCGATTCAAAACTGCTTGGTGTTCCCAAACTGCCAAGTGGAACAGGGGAAGCTCAATCAGCTGCAGTGTATAATCTTCTTTCCGAATGGAACATAGATAAGTCAATAATCGGAATAAATGCAAAAAACACTTTTTTCTACGTGAAGGTCAAAATATGAAAATAAAAACCCACTCTAATAGACAGAGTTTATTTCCACGACAGTTTCGACGCCCACTGGCATCCTCCTCGGGTGGATACAGAAACACGAATGAACCAAAACAAGAGGGAAAAACAGTCCAGGGACCGACCGTTAAGAAATTCGCACCTAGGTTAGATCCCATTCTCCCGACACCGGAAGGGCATTTTCATTAAGTACATGCGCAAATTTAAAACTATCTTCCTGTTCTAAACATACAGATTCTATTATATTTTTTTACATAATTATTGAATTTATTCTTAATTTTATTACATTTAATATTGCATAATTATTTATTACAGAAATTATAAATTTATTATTACATTATTGTTTACTATACAGAACTTATAAACCACAGAACTTATAAACCGAAAAACGAATGAAAAAAGCCGATTAGGAAACAATCCAGAGAAATTCGCACCTAGGTTAGATACCGTTCTCCCGACACTGGAAGGGCATTTTATATTTTATTACAGGGTCCGCTTATAAGTACATTCAAATTAAAACTATCTTCTTGTTCTATACATACAGATTCTAATATTTTGACATAATTACTGCATTTATTATTACATTTACATTTTTTTAACATTTATTATTATTACCTTTACCCTAATTATTAAATTTATAATATTACCTTTATTATTACATCTGTTGCATTTATATTTATTACTTCCATTATTACATTTACTAAAGGCGAGTAAGGAAACATTCCAATCCAGAGACATTTAAGAAATTCACACTTAGGTTCGAACACGTTCCCACGACTCCGTAAGGGATTTTTTGACCAAGAATCTCATTAAAGGGTCTAACTTATAAGTACCTTCGCACAAATTAAAATTATCTACTTTTTCTATACACAGATTCTATTATTTTTCTTTTGACATAATTATTACATTTATAAAGTACCTTACTTGATTCCCAATCTATAGCATGATTATTTTGGCTGGCGTGATAAAAAATGGCATTATTAGTATTACAACTTCTGAAGGCATATTTGTGTTCTTTAATACGGGTTTCAATATTTCTTCCAGTTTCTCCCACGTATACTAAATCACAACTTTTACAGGGAATGCTGTAGACACAGGCTTGTTCCTCTTTTGCCACGTTATTCCTAACCAATTTACTTTTCACGGTAGACGAATATTTGAACGCCAAAGCAAACTTAAAATCTTTCGTCAACGGTTTTACTCTTTCTAAGCCGGCAATGTAAGGCAAACTCACATATTGTTTTTGGTTAACTGAAGGTTCCCGAGGGGCATAAAAAGATTTTCTGGCTTTAAAATACGCCTTTCTGATAAACCACTCGGGAATTTTAAATCCTTAAAAATGTTCCAAATCTTTGAATTTTCCGGGTCCAGCAAATGCGGACTACAAATCCTGAGTGCTCTTAGAAACATGGAAGAAATAATTGAGCTTTTAACCCCTTCATCATGATATGATGCAATATTAAATGTAATAAAATTAATAATAAATTCAATAATTATGTAAAAAAATATGCAACATTAAATGTAATAAAATTAATAATAAATTCAATAATTATGTAAAAAAAATAATAGAATCTGTATGTTTAGAACAGGAAGATAGTTTTAAATTTGCGCGAATGTACTTAATGAAAATGCCCTTCCGGTGTCGGGAGAATGCGATCTAACCTAGGTGCGAATTTCTTAACGGTCGGCCCCTGGACTGTTTTTCCCTCTTGTTTTGGTTCATTCGTGTTTCTGTATCCACCCGAGGAGGATGCCAGTGGGCGTCGAAACTGTCGTGGAAATAAACTCTGTCTATTAGAGTGGGGTTTTTATTTTAATAATCGGAATGTTATCAGATACTACAGCATCAAATACAGGAACAAACAGGGGAGCATGCGTTCTTCTGGAACAGAAACTTGGTCGACCACTCTTCTATTTTGCCTGTAGCATCATTGCATGGAAGTCGTGTATGGAGGAGTGTTTGAAGCAGTCCATGGTTCATCTTCTGCCCCTGAGCCACTTTTGTTCAAAAGGTTCCAATCTATGTGGGACTACATTGATTTAAAAACCTTCTCTACATCACAGGATGATGATGAGATGAAGGAGCAAGTTGATCCTTTCAGAAATGAAATAATTGCCTTTGCCAAAGAACATCTGGCCACTGGAAATTTTCGAGATGACTATAAAGAGTTTTTGGAACTTTCTTTGATCTTTCTTGGTGAAAAAATTGAGTTACACATTCAAACGTCCTGCTGGCACGCACTATGCAAGGTGGATGGCTAAAGTTATCTATGCCATCAAAATGTGGCTTTTTCGAAATCAAATCACCCTGACTCCTCGAGAGAAGAAGGACCTGAAAACCCTTACCCTTTTTGGAGTCCTAATCTACTTAAAAAGCTGGATCACTGCTCCTATTCCATCACAAGCTCCGAAGAATGATCTGGATCTTATCCAAAAGTTAAAGGACTATCATGACCAGAAAGTGGCCAAAGCAGCTCTCAAGAAATTTGAAAACCACCTATGGTACTTATCAGAAGAGCTGGTGGCCCTTGCTCTTCGATCAAACTGTTGCACCAGACACCAAGGGAGTCATGGTCCAGTGTATGAGGGAAAAGGAGGGGTCATTAGACTTCTCAAAGAGAAGAAGACTCAAGGAATGCAAAGCAACACTGAAATTAGAAACTCTTGCCACAAAGAACTCATTAAAGCTTCTTAAGGCCCTACCAATCAATATTAGTTTTCTTGATGATGACCCCAGCACCTGGGAGGAGAATGAAAACTTCCAAGAAGCTAAAAGAATCATAGGAAACATCATAGTAGTTAATGATCATGCTGAAAGGGCAGTAGCTCTCATTCAGATCTTCAGCGGAACTCTGACGAAAGGAGAAGATCAACTCCAGTTTCTCTTAAGTGTGGTGGATGAGCACCGAAAGAGGTTTCCTGATTCTAACTAGTCCACAATCTTAGCTGGGCAACAATGAGTGGCCTGGTCAGCCATGATACCCCCGCCAACAAGCGGATAATACCCATATATATGGGGGGGGACCCAGAAGCCATGAATGTGGACTTCTGGGGGTAGTTGAGCCACCTCTAAATATTAACCGATTTGAACCCAAATTTTGCTCAGAGAAGTTTTTTGGGAAAAAGAACCTAATGAAACCCTGGGAGGAAGAATTTAAAATACTTCCATTTTGTGGACCACCCTAATATATAATATATATATATATATATATATAATTATATATATATATACAGGGCGTCCCAAAAAAATGTATACACACTAACAGCTGATAGCTCAATTGATGTTTCTTTCTTTCCAAGTTAAACCCATTAAAATTAATAATGGCAGTCAGACTAAGCTTTGAACAAAGGAAATTCATTCTAAAATGCTACTGGAAGTGTGAAAACGCAGTTGAAGTGCAAAGACAGTTTAGGAGGGAGTTTCAAACAGATCCACCAACGCGACTTACCATCACTCGAATTAGAGATAAGTTTGAAGCCGATGGAACTGTTCAGAATGTCCACAAGAAGCGTTCCGGAAGACCACGGACATCGACAAGCCCCACAAAGCAAGAAAGAGTACTGGAAACGTATCACCAAAGTCCAAGAAAATCTGTGCGGCAAGCGAGTCGTGAGGTAGGAATTTCAGAATCGTCTGTCCAACGCATTTTGAAGCGCTGTCAATGGAAAAGTTACATTCCAAGATTAGTCCATGCTATTAACCCTAGAACACTGAACATATGTTTGAGTCACACAAACACTGAACATGGGTATATTATACCCGACATTGGAAAATAGAAAAAAATAGTAAATATGCATATTTATTTAAATTAACAATTACACACTAAAGGTAATGCACCTTACTATTACTAAACCTAATATTAACTCTTAACTCATACAAATAAGGTTCGTACTGAATTTAGACAAAAATATTGAAAAAGCAAAAAAAATAAACATTTGAGAAGTTTTTGGAAAAACAACACCAAAAAAAAACGGCTCCATCAATTTCAACCAAACTTCCCCAAACCCTTCCCAGGTATGCTGCCTCTGCTCACAGGGGGTCTCCAGTACCCAGTCCATGCGCAAACTGTAGGGAAGAGAGGTGGAAACAACACCCTTTTTTAGTACACTAAAAATGGCTTATTATTCACTATAATGCGATTTTAGCCTATGATACCCCCTGTAAATGAGTACTAAGTGATATATGAAGACTATTACAATAAAAATAATAGTTTTAGGTATTCCTGGAACATTATAACTTACCCCAGCCCCACATGCAGTGTCAGGGGTCACCACCACACAGTCGACGCGCAAACTGTAGGGAAGAGAGGCAGGAAAAAAGGCTTTTTATAACAAAGCCTTTTTTAGTACACAGAAATGACTACATCACAACAAAATAATGGTTTCAGGTGTATTCCTTGACACTTACCTCAGCCTCACACGCAGTCGCAGCAGTCGGGTAGTAGTGGCTCGGGCAGACAGGTAGGCGACATCGTGACACCTGAAGCGGGTCTTCTTGTCAGCCTTTGACTGACACTTAGAGCAGCGGACCATGGGCTCCCTCATTTCTGCTGCTGACGGCCCTGCAACATCACCCATGACAGAGGGTTTGAGCAAGCACACTTTGCTGATGACTTGCCTGACTTGCCTGTGCTGAGTAGGGGCGTTCCTTCAGGCGGTTCTCAGCTGAGGGCTTGATCAGCTGTAAGGCTAACTCCAGCATGTATGTTCTCCTTTTCAGCTGGATGCCTCCTACCCTGCCAGCGTTGTCCTTGTGGATAAGCCAGGAATTTATAACAGCTGCATTTATAATGCCAAAGAAGAAACAGCGGCCACCTTTTCGTTTTCCTGCTGCAGCTGTATGTGGCACACATTTGGTCGAACGTGTCGACTCCTCCTTTTGTCTCATTATAAAACTGAATAATCTCTGGCTTTCCATTTTCATTCATAGTCGGCTGCGTGTGCATCGACGACATTAGGAGGACATTCTTCGTTTTTGTGGTCGTGTCTGGCACGTAGGACACGAGCGTCATGTCCTTGGTGAAGAGGAAGGCGGTGCTACCTGGCGGTGCGGGTCACCTTATCTTTCACCGCATCTGGTAACTTCCTTCTTATTCCCCTTCACTGTGCCCACCAGTGTCATGCCACAGTTATGGAGAAGGTCGTGTATTAGTGGCACAGATGTAAAACCAGTTGTCGGTGGTGACGTTGCGGTCGGTGTGGTGGTAGGGTCGTGTAAGTTCTTTCGTAAACATATGGCCTAGCTGCAGTCCATCTCTTGGGCGAGTGCCCTGTTTCCCCAGGTAAGGAATACCTGTCAACAGGTACTTACTTTTGACGTCATTTGCCAAGACAAGTTTTATTCCATATTTTGCTGGCTTATTTGGTATATATATTCTAAAGGGGCATTTACCCCTGAAAGCCAGCAACTGTTCATCTACAGTGAGGGTCTCGTTGGGCGTGTAGTGTTCCTCACAGTAGCCAATAAACTTGTCCCACACACTCCTGATTGGGGCTAATTTGTCGTCGGCCCGCCTCTCTTCCCGTGTGTTTGCGTCATCAAATCGTAGGCAGGTCAACAGGAATGTAAATCTAACCTCCGACATAGCTGCCCTGTAGAATGGAGCCCCCGAAACAGGGCACCACAATTCCTTTGTGGACGGTGGTTGTCACGCCTGTACCCACTAAACACCAACACACCTAGCAGGCACGTATCTCTGCTGCTGTTGTCCCTCTGCACAGTGGATGTTTTCTTCTTGTACTTGATGGCTACAACATCAATCTTCTGATTGGTCCACTCCACTATTTCATTATGATATCATCAGACAAAAATAGCTTGAAGCACTGCTCTGGGGTGGTGGCCTGAGCAGCTGCTTGGGTGGGACCGGCGTGAATGGTGGAATAATGTTCCTTGCTGCTGTTCGTGTGCTGCGGAGACCTGCGGCCTTGTGTGCCACACAAAGCCTGATTTACTTTTCACTGTTGTCGTGGGAAAGTAACAAGCAGGTCCTCATCCTCATCACGGCGTCGTCGTCGTCCCCGGCGAGCAGCAGGAGGAGGAGCAGAAGCAGGAGGACGTGCAGCAGCAGGGGTGATAGCAGCAGGGTCATCAGGGTCATCTGAGTAAGCAGAAGGGCCCAGCAGGGTAGAAGAAGGGCAACCAGCAGGAGGGTAAGCAGAAGGGCCAGCAGCAGGGTTAGCAGAAGGGCCAGCAGCAGGGGTGGCAGGGTCAGCAGCAGGGGTAGCAGGCGAGGCGGTAGGAGGGGGACGCCTAGTCCTACCAGTCCGACCACGTGCTCCCTTTCTCTGCCTACGACGGGGTGCTTGGTCTGTGTCAGAGTCACTAGTTTCTATGCCACTACTCATATCCTCGGGTTAGCCACAAAGTCAACATCATTATCACTATCATAAAGCTCTTCATGTTCTAACACATCACTTTCTTCGTCACTATTGAGTCCAAAAGAATAGCATCCACTTCCTCCTCAGTTGGATTTTTATGGTAATGGAAGCCATTATGTCAGGATAACTTACTAATGGTATAATAGTTTATCTGAATATTATTCACAGCCTGAAATGGAAAATAAATAATTAGTACACTCGCACTTTGTACACTAACACTGAACTCGGGTATAATACACCCGATTTTTTCTTTTACTATTATCACTGAACTCGGGTATACCGTACCCGATCACATGATTATAGAAAATTCCAGGGCGCGGAGCGGAGCGACATGACCTACCTCTGTCAGGGCTCGGGACAGACTGAAGCTACTAAGGATACCAGCTGCCTGCCTCCACGGGAACACCACGTAATGCGCGTGACGTCATGGCGTTCGGGTATATTATACCCATGTTCAGTGTTCTAGGGTTAATGAAGATGATCCGGACCGAAGAGTGGAGTATTGCGAGTGGTACTTGGCACGATGTGGATGTGGATGTGGATTGGACGAAGGGTTTCGTAGAATACCCTCCGCGTTCACCAGACCTCACACCACGACTTTTTTTTATGGGGATACTTAAAAGACAAAGTCTACGCTATAAACCTGCAACAGTCGCTGAATTGAGAGCAGCCATTGAACGAGAATGCACACAAATACCAAACGAAATGTTTTCGTGATGTTTGCGATTCCATTGCTTCGCGTTATCAGCAGTGCCTGGACCAGAACGGACGTCAGTTTGAAACAGGCGTTGACAAAACAATTAATAATGTCTGTAGATTCTATTACATTTTGAAAATGAAATGTATTTTAATAAACACTGCCTTTATAATTATTTAAAGTGTGTATACATTTTTTTGGGACGCCCTGTATGTATATATATATATTTTTTTTTTTTTTTTTATTATTCAGAGGCGTTTTTTATAGGTAGGGCAGGGGTAGGCTTGCCTGACCATTATTTTGTCAAACTTTCGATGCATAAATATATCGACATAAATTAGCGGTTAGACAAAATCTGTCGATCGCGACCTCTTAATCCAATCATATTTCTTTTTTTCATATTAGCTATTATAACCTAAAACGCCCTGCCTACCTTCAATGTATAATATAATTCAACTAGTGTTGGCGGATTTGATATATGCCATTTTTAATACAGAGCAAATGTACATATAGTCAGCGCGCGGACTTTCCTACTAAACGATACATTTTGCACGCTTACGCTCATTTTATCAAGCCATCCGTATGAAGAAATGAGAAACTACGATTTGGGGGGGGGGGGTAAAGGAAGGAAATTGATAGGCGAATGGTGTATGACGTCACAAGGATTTTTTTTGGTGTGTGTGGGTGTGGGTGTGTGTGTGGGGGGGGGGGGGGGGTGCGCGAATATACAAATACAATATACAAGGGTAAGTACCCTTATATACATATACAGTCATAATTATATACCTTTATCGAATATTATATATATATTATAGATATATATATATATAATAATATTCTACCTACCCAATGCACCAGTCCAAAAACCGCCTGATATATATATAAAATGTGTGTGTGTGTGTGGTGTGTGTGTGTGTGTGTGTGTGTGTGTGTGTGTGTAACCAGCCATTTCGCATAATGGCTGTTTCACTTGGCTATTTCGCGAAATTACTAAAATCTTCAGACATTACGCGAAATGGCTGAAATTTCACCTTGGTCATTTCGTGAAATGGCTAAAATGACTTTTGTCATGAATTCATAGAAATAACAAACATCACAATAAAATTGGAAACCTTTATTTAACTAACTAAATCCGCTAAAACATACATACATCCACAGATCTGTTCAAATAAGTGAGAAACACTTTAAATACACATTTGAATTTTCAATATAGAGGTTTTCAAATACTAACCGGACTTTCAATGTTATTCCGATGTCCGCCATTGAAGGCCCGGTTAGGTCAACTGTATGCCATTGACAATTGGTTAGGTTAAGTCGTGTTATTTTCGTTAAAACTAACGAAAATAATAACTTACAAGATCATTGTACAAAATGACCAAGGTGGAATTTCAGCCATTTCGCGTAAAGGCTGAAGATTTTAGCCATTTCGCGAAATGACCACCAAGTGAAACAGCCATTTCGCGAAATGGCTGGTTACACACTTTGACTAACATATATATATATATATATATATATTTATATATATATATATATATATACCTCTGGTATTACTTATATATGAGAATTTATATGTAGCAAGGAACAATAAAGTTGTTGATTATTATTGTATGATACTTTAGCCCAACACGTGATTTTAATCGGCTTTTCAGTTGAATAGAACATGATACACGTACGTATAATTCATATATCGATTTAGCTTGTAACAGTAATACCCGAGTGAAATGCTGATAACTGGGGTAGAGGGGAGGGCAATTGTCCTGATACTGAAATATTAAATAGCTTGCTTACTGAGTATCTTAAGAACCTTCACCTTGTATATATTTGATTTTGTTTTACCGGTTATTATTATTATTATTATTATTATTATTTTTGCTTAGCTATATAAAAATATGGAAACAGAGAATGTAGTCTTCTTAGTTGAAACAAGACTGTATATAGCCTGAGTTATGATGGCTCGTGCGAGTTGATGAATTTGTCTTTCAGTTTGTTCTTGAAGATTTTTAGTGTCCAAAGATTTGGACTAGTTGAGGATAAGGATCGAATCGCACAATCTATAGAGGACAGTGTATTTCAGTTTTCCGATGTACGACGTGTCTGATTGTCTTGTGTTAAAGCGGGGTCGTATTTTGGAAGTTAATATTTTGTTTTTGGATGATTTCTGGCGCAATATTGCGGACGATTTGATACATATAAGAGGCAACGTTTAGTTTGTAGATTTATCCTTGTCTGAGAATTTTTAACTCTTGAAACATTTCATCCGTGCTTTCATTACGCTCGTTCCATTTATAGATTTTCCTAATTATTCTTTTTTGCATTACCACCAATGGCTGTAGTTAATGTTAACGCGTACCTCCGTAAGCAATAATGCAGTACTGTAAATGCGGGTACACCATGGTGAAGTATATGAATCGAACAACCGGTTTTGGGAGTGTCGCACCCGCTTTCATAATTATGAATGAGACCTTGGGCTAATTTGTTGCATAGATCTTCAGTGTGCTCTTCGAATGAGAGGTTTGAAATAATAATAATAGCCTAACCTCTCGACTTTGAAAAGTAATAAAGTAAAATGTACTATCAAATAAAAAAAAAAATTATAAAACCAAATTGTTGACCTCCTAAAATCCCCGTGTTGGAAATTGCTTGATTGATTGGTTGGTTCAATTAATTACACTAGGCAACAAATTTCAACTTTTTTTTTGTTACAGACACGTGAACTACTGATTCCTACTAAAGCGCTGATGCTGATTTCAGATCTGATATCAAAATTTCTCTATCACGCCAGATTTTGTGTAACCGAAAACCCCTATTTTTATTTCATTTTTTTCTCACCCGCTTCTATTACGAAAGCCGTCTAAGCTACTTTTCCGTGCCACGTGTTTATGTTAAGCAGACTTTAATAATTAGTGAACAGGATGTCTTTCCTCCTTTATTCTGGCTTAAGACAGACAGCGGAATTCCGCTGGTGGAGTTACCACCCCTGCCCAACCATCCACCCAAAGCGCGTTAGTATTTTGTTGTTACTACTGAAAGGCAAATTCCTGTTCTTAAGTGAAACTTTGGTGTGTCCTCTTCCTTTGTCGCTTGTAGGATGACGAGCTCTCTTCTGCAGGAACCAACAATAATCTCCCATCATATTTGGGTTGAAATTACCTTGGTATCTGTTTTCCATAACTGAGATCTGTTGGTGGAAGCGCTCACCATGCTCGTCACTTACAGCCCCAAGGTTGGCCGGGAAGAAGTCAAGATGAGAATGTAAAAAATGAATTTTCAAAGACATTCTGCATCCCATTATTTCATAAGATTTAAGCATGTTTTCTACGAGTTTACGGTGGTTTTCAGCTTTGTGGTTTCCAAGAAAATTTTTGACAACTTCAACGAAAGATGTCCATGCTCCTAGTTCATTCTCATTTAGGTTAGATGGAAACGATGAGTCGTGGATGACACTGCGGATCTGTGGTCCAGTGAAAACTCCAGCTTCTAGCTTAGCATCTGTCAATATTCCTTTGAATTTATCCTTTAAATATTGGAAACCACTACCTTGATGATCCATACCCTTCACGAAATTTTTCATAAGGCCAAGTTTAATGTGAAGTGGTGGAAGATGTACTTTCTGAGGGTCAATAAGTGCTGGTGTTTCACATTGTATTTACCAACAACATGTTCAGTTCTAGATGGCCAATCATGTTTTTTGTAGTGGTTCTTGTCATCTCTGCTGTTCCATAGACACAAAAAGCACATATGCTTTGTGTAGCCCAACTGTAACCCAAGAAGTAATGATACAACTTTAAGGTCGCCACAAATATCCATGTGTGGTTCTTATATTTGATGAGTCTTAGCAGCAGTTTCATCGATCATAAGTCTCATTAAGGCCAGTGGCATGTGCTACAGGTATTGAAGGTTTTTCATTGCCGTTGTGCAGTAATACAGCTTTAAGGCTAGCTTACTAGAGTCAATGAACAGTCTCCATTCTTTTGGATCATAGCGACAGCCAATCCCTTGCATCAGACCACTGATATCGTGGCAGAAACAAACGTTTTCTTCCTGTAAGTAAAATGATGAAAACTGCAAATGGCGATGGCGGAAATGGGAAACTTTGGTGTTTGGTTGGAGAAGATTAAATTCTTGAAGTCTTGAACCAAGCAACTCTGCCTTTTCTTTTGGTAATTCCAAATCGCGCACTAAGTCATTTAACTCCGCTTGACTTAACAAATGTGGGGAAATATTTGCATCTGGAACATATATGCCATCTTTCCCTGTTTCTATATCACTAGCAGAATCTTCAGATGAACTGTTGTCTGTTATCGTTGTGGTGGAACTGGTGGTGGATTTGTTTCATCATGTGGTACTGGTTTCATTGCTGATTCGCAGTTTGGGTACGTGATCTTTGATTTGTTTTTCTTTGTGAAACCAGCAATCTTTGTCAAACAAAATAACAATCATTGAAGTGATTTTTGGCTCACGCCAAACCATGGGGACTGAGAATGGCATAGCTTTTCTTTTACCATTCATCCAAGCTATTAACATTGCATTGCACTGTGCACAGCAAATATGTGGTGCCCAGTCCCTCTGTTGGTCTCCTAACTTACAGTCAAAATAACACTTGTAGGCAAGTTTAATCTTTGTTGTTATGTTTCTACGTTGTGGCTTAGGTGTATATTGTCCACAGACAAAGCAGAAGTTGTTTATTTATCAAAATTGTTCGAATTTGTATATAGTTAGCAAAAAAAATTGCTTTAACCTTGAAAAGCAAGTTTCATATTACTGGCATTAAGCCGATTAAAACC
Organism: Bathynomus jamesi; assembly: GCA_023014485.1. Taxonomy (NCBI): domain Eukaryota; kingdom Metazoa; phylum Arthropoda; class Malacostraca; order Isopoda; family Cirolanidae; genus Bathynomus; species Bathynomus jamesi. The sequence continues at coordinate 154,013 of JAJOZX010004739.1, forward strand.
AAAATCTGGACGTGGTAGAAAATTTTACTAAAAGTGATTTGCATTTTACACAAAATCTAGACGTGATAGAAAAAATCTAATTATAGATTGAAATCAGCATACCGAAATTAGCTAGGAGCACCTATTTGGTCTTCTGTAACACAATCTTTGTTGCCTAGTGTTATCAGTCCTCCAAACTGTAACCTGATTGTGAAAAGATAACCAAACTGTTTTTCTCATCTCGGGAACACCTCGCACGTCTGTATGGGGGTACTTCCTCCTCTCTCTTGGAGTTCCTTCGAAAGCTCCAGAAACACATTGCATAGTCAGGGAAATCCAGTCACTTTACGCAGACATCCAACGGGCCGCCCGATTAATTTCAGTACCAAGAACGAACAATGCGCCCTTCACGCTCCGCCCCCCCCGGGCCATAATCGCTGGAGAGTCCACGTTGCCTGTTGCTTTCAAAAACATTCATTCTGAAGGGTCTTTCTCCATTCCAGCAAATCAGCGTCAGATTACTCTCAAAAAGTTCGCCCATTGATCTGATACGAAGTCAAATTGTACAAATCCATCCAAAATCAGTGCCATACAAACGGAAAAACACTTCAGTAATTTTATTACATCTACCCACACGCACCCATACCACGTGTTACTTTCGTGAAAACTTTCATATATATATATATATATATATATAATCACAAACCAGTAAAACCCAGGTCTCTTGTATTACATATAAAACATTCATTACGTTGGCTGTATTGATTACAGTGAGTGTAATTTTCAGCTAGCATAAACCAGTGCAATATAACGACTTGGGCAACACACTCTAAAAATGTAGGAGCGGGGGGTGTAATCACCACTACATATCATTATCAGCCAGTGATATATATATATTCGCGTGTGTGTGTGTGTGGTGTGTGGTGTGTGTGTGATTTGGTTTAGTAAAAGTAAAACCATAAAATATTTAACAATAACAATAACAACAATATATATATATATATAATATATATTATATTATATATATATATATATAATATATATATATTATATAAAATACTTGATGGTTTTACTTTTACTAAACTAAACCTAAAAATAGGGTCAATTGAGACCACTAAACGAAAAAAAAATGTGTGTATATATATACTATATATTCTCCACCCCGCGAAGTGTCCTTTAGAAAATATGGTTACGTAGAAGTATTAGTAATAGTAAATTGAGAGAGAGAGAGAGAGAGAGAGAGAGAGAGAGAGAGAGAGAGAGAGACTTAATAACAATTTCAATTAAAAAGGTCATGAGCAAACAGTGAAAAGACGTTGGTGAACCTTCAACTTATTCCATCTACAACTAAACTCAAAAATTCCAACCTAAACGCAATTCGTCTCGTGTATAACATATATATATATATATATATATAATATATATATATATATATATATATATATATATATATATATATATATAATAAAAACATACCTTTCTGCTTATAAGGAATTTCAATTTTCCGATCACAGACTGCAAAAGTGGCGTATTGTTATTTAAATCTATTGCAGTGGTCATATCAAGGAAAAGTCTAACGCGGCCTATTAATTAAAAAAAAAAACCACAAAATCAAAAATCAACATAAAACAGAACCACGTTCAAAACAAAATCCTCAACTAGAGTCCAAAAATCACGATAACCACGCGTCGAGGAATGGCATCATCCTTACTCGGCTGCGCCCATCCGGTTACTGAAGTGATTTTCGTTGGTTCGTCAGTCTTCGTAGCTCCGCATTCGCGAAAGGAGGGACAGACGGCGGTTTTCATCCACAAACGCCAACAGTCTTCCAACGAAGTTTCTCAAATTCGCGCCTTTACGTCAAACACCAATCACCCCCCCCCCCCCCCGCAACCCCGAAATAAAAATAATCTCGAAGAACAAATGTTTCTCTCAGGCACTCTCGGTCATTGCTCCATTTTTACCGACAACTACTCCACCACAGACAAATAACCCAAGTAAATACAATATCCATAAAAGACAAAATACAGCTTATCTAATATGTACTACACTGTAATGCATGTGACTGCATGCATAAGTAAAATTACCACGAGCGCCACTGAATTTATATATATATATAATATAGATTATAGATATATATATATATATATATATATATATATATATATATATATATATATATATTATATCTATCGTATTGTCGGCTTATAAGACGCACTTTTTTTTCCTTATAAATACCTTAAAAAATCGCCCTGCGTCTTAGAAGCCGAAAGTGGCAATACAGCACATCAATTAATTAATTGATTAATAACAAATAATAAGAGTAATAATCATATCTTTCTTATTGGCTTTTGGGTTTTCTTTTTATTGAATTTTACATATCCATTCTATTAACAATAAAGTGCATCAAAAACTTTTTTTCTTGAATTTACCTTTCCAAAATTAAGGTGCGTCTTCACGGCGCAGCGTCTTGTAAGCCGTCAAATACGGTGTGTGTGTATATATAATATATATATATATATATATATATATATATATATAGCAAACCCCGAAGGAAAAAGAAAAATGATTCCAAGGCCTTTCGTGTATTCAGAATCGAAAGACCTTGGAATCATTTTTCTTTTTCCTTGTGGGTTTGCATCATTCATTCATTCATTCATTCCACGTGTTTAATTGTGAAATTCATCATATATATATATATATATATATATATATATATATATATATATATATACACACCTTTGGTTAGCTTCCGCCCGAATTGTTCATTCTGACGAAGGTCAAGCTTTTCACTCCACCTTAGACCTACAGTTTAACGTGGAATCCGAACCACGCCCCCATCAGCATTATATAATATTACTTATTTATTATACGCTAAGGAAGCGAGATTGACAAAAACTTGCCGCCTCTAAAAGAGGGCGTCGTAAGAAACCAGCTTCAAATACCGATGATAGCAAAGAATATTCACACACCGGCATTGGAATGCAGTAATTGCTGCGCGATACAAGTTCCAAAAGAATACAAAAAGGTTTTGTGGATATCCTCCAGCCACGAAAAGGTGAGTAGAGAAGAGATACCAAACAAAACTGCAACGAACTCGACAGAGAACATCCTAGTACCTCCATAAAGCCGAATATAATTACCGAGCAGCGAGATAAGACCAATTACATTCGGAATGCCACGAGCAGAATCAATCGGACGACGCAAATGATGACTCAGCCACCAAATTTTAGAAAATCTATGCTTTCTTTTTTTTTTATTTTTCAGGTGCAGCATTTTAATGGAATTGCGGCAAATCACCGTTAAGGCTTAGAACGCGATTTTGGTCAAAGATCCGTCTATTACAGCCGTAGTACGAGGAGAAGCTGGAACAGCTACACCTTACATGATCACAGTCAGGAGCAACGATCGACGAAAAAAAAAATAACCATTCTTAAAATTTGATTTAAATTACGATTTACCACGAGTACCTGACGCAAGATTCGCGCTCCATTAATTTAGGAGAATCTTTTTAAGTGAATATAAAAATTCCGAGTATGGAATTGTTGAGAAATGATTTTAACTGGAAAACTATTCAGAGAAGTCACACACACACACACACACACACACACACACACACACACACACACACACACGTAGCAACCTTTTAGAGAAATGTAAAATTTACAAAAGCTACGAGATTAAATCACTTCACTTACGAAAGTTCCCCGATCATAATATTCAAACCAACGACCAGTTGTACATTTTTCATTAATGAATAAACTAGAAAATCAAGATACGCATATCAATAGTAAAAACATAAGTGTGTGTGTGTGTGTGTAAGTGAATTATTGGTCTAGAAGGCAGGTAACGTTATTCTCCGTAATGTATAAAGTCATTTATGAGATCATTTTGAGAGGTCGCTGTAAAAAATGTCGAAAATCGAATTTTTGGTGTTATCGTTCATCTGGAAGTGCAATGTTAGCGATCTCCTTCCTAAACGCCAGTTTCGTCATTTGTATTGAAATGACAACGCGCCTCAAACGGGACACACGGTCATGAGTTGTACTAGTTTGAATGGGTGATTATTTTCCATTTAATAACACTGCCCAACAAAAGAAAAAAATTATGCTGCTAATTTAATTCTAAGACCTGTTTCTGGATAATATTGATGTGCTGATTTCAAAAATCACCTTAGATTTTGTCCATCACATTAGGTTTTCGTGGAATGTGCAATGCAATATGACTATTTGGGTGATCCATGAAGGGCGCTTATCAAAATTGATGATTTTTGAGACCTGTTAACAGCTGTTTTGCTGTTAAAATTTTATCTGTGGAATATGCAAATCTGTGCATTAAATCTAAAGGTCATGTACAACATATTAAAATCTTGGGTATCTGTGATTTCCCCAGGTGTGAGCGTGACGTCATGATCATGGATTCATTTTTGCTTATTTAAACACTTTTAATCACTTTGTGTGTCAATATTACCATTGTATATTAAAGTTCACTCCCTGCACAATTGTTTACTTTTCCATGCTGATTCCGAGTATGTAAAAACTTATTTTTTGAAAAGAAAAAAAATTGGGCATAACCCTGCCAAAATGCGATATCTCCAAAATATCTGTATTTGATTGCTCGAGAACCTGACGTGATAGGCAAAAACTAAGGTGATTTTTTAAATCAGCACACCAAAATTACCTAAAAACAGGTGTTAGAATTAAATCAGCAAAATTGGTGTTGGGCAGTTAATTATTGTAAATTTTCTATTTTACATTTTTTTTTAGATTTCAAGAGTAAATAAAGAGTAAAATAAATTAATTGTATGAATACAATATATTTAAAATGGGGTTCCTCTCCCATTTCCATTTATTTATTGCTTTGTAACCAAATTTTTTTTTTTTTTTTTTTAAACTATATTATGAAGCGTTTCGAACCAAAGAGACGAAACTGCCATGGGTGCGAATGGCGTCTTCGCCAGTATGGTTCCGAACGTCTCAATTTTATATATTACAAATACAGTAATACCTTGAACACAGTTGTTTGCGCTTTCGTCGTTCCTATGCTCGCGACTAAGATTTACATCATCATCTTGGTTTTGCTATTGCGTCGTCTTACGCCTGGCAGCATTACCATTCCCCACCCTTCCCCCTTTTCATGTTTAATAAAAAGGTTTAAATTGAACAGTAAACAAATGTTTTGCTTAAAAATAATTTCCAATTTCATTTTTTTCGTTCGTATTATATACATTTTGGTGTTTAAATAAAAGGTTTGAAATGAACAGTTTCTTATTGATGTTTTTCCTGTGATTGAGCTGTTAAACGAGTGTATTTGTCATGCAAAAATCTAGGGATCACCGGAACTTAGTTCCGGTCGGTTACTTCCGGCTGGAACCTCAATTTTATGAAGTTCCTGCTCCGGCCGGAACTGGAACTTTTTATTGTGATATTGGTTACTGTTTCATGAATTAAAACATGTTTATTAATGTAACTTTCTGATATCCACTTTGAGAAAGCAACAGAAAACACAACCTAAAATTTCTTTAATTTCAGTAAACTTTTTTCCATTTACGAAACAAAAAAATCAATTTGTCCTTTGCTCTTTCTTTTTCATCATATAAAGTGAAATATGAATGTAGCTATTCACTATTCGCACATTTGTATAAAAAATATAAACTTTGAATGTAAACACAGTAAAATTATGAAAAAAATTAAATTTTTTTTTTTTTTCGTTGTTTAAGCAACACAAAGTTCCGGTTCCGGTCGGAACTTGATATTCTGGTTCCAGTGCATCCCTACAAAAATCCTGATTTTGACCATCGTTGTTTTTAATATCGTCGACTTTTCCAGGAACGCATTAGCGACGATGTTCGAGGTATTGCTGTATATACCTTTCAAATATTCCGTGCGATGATTCCTCATTCCACGAAGGTGAAGCTTGTTGCCCCTCTTCTCGAGTTGGCCTTGAAGTAGTGTGTTGGTTTCTTGTACTCTCCACCTCACATAGCCAGGTACGCCCGGCTCATCGGGGACTGTTCGGAGCCAGGCGTCTAATCTTCTTTTGAAGATGTCCACTGCAACACCATTCGTGTTCCTTAGGTCTTTGGGCAGCTGATTAAGCAGTTTTGGTCCTCTCACCACAAAACAATTTTCTTTCAGGGTTAAGGATGTTCCCTGTCTAGCCTTTAATTTGGGAACACGACACAGTCTTCCTTTTCTAGTTTCCACTATTGTTTGGGAAGATACAGGGTCCAGAGTAAGATTAGGGACTAGGGTCATTCCATGTCAGTTCAACGGCGAAAAAAAACGTGACCATCACCGACTTTTTTGAAAATTGGCACACTTATAGATCTCGGTGAGAAACAGAATGACGCTTGTTTCAACACTCTTGATCATATGGTTCCAGAGATATGGCCCTTCGAATTTTGTAAAAAAAAAAAAAAAGGTCAATTTCCAAGGTCATACCATATTTCAACATGAAATATCTCGGCTCCTATTGCCCTTACAGAGACCATTTAAACACTATTTTAAAGCTTTTAAGCAGATCTACAACTTTGTTTCTATTCATATTTTACCTCAGTGGTAAAAAAAAAAGTTGAACTTATTTTTGACCTTTGACCTTGTGTAGGTCATTTGATGTCACAACCGATTTTTTCTCCTTTCACCCAATTTTGGGTACACATGTCTACCTTAACCTAAAACAAAATTTTTAGTGTTGATTAAGTTAGTATAGACGCTACAGCCATTTCAGTGGACCATACCCACCTCCATTTTGACCAAGCACCTTTTCCCACCAAACTTTGGAGCACCGTATCTTTGGAACTGTTTGAGCTAGTGTGTTGAGAAAAATACCATTAGATTTTTCTTACCGAGATATATAATGTCTGCTAATTTTCAAAAAAATCGGTAATTATCTAACCTAACCTAACCTAGTTATTTGGTCGAATAAGTATCCGGCCCTATTATAAATTTTTTTTTTTGTATATTTCAGAGAATTATATAATATAGGTAATTTAAATTACATAATTAATTTATATGGACATTCAAAAGTGTGAAGAACTTCGAACCTGCTGACATGGAATGACCCACTAGTTTCTCCATTATTTTCCAAGTGTAAATAATGCTCTTCTCTCTCTCTCTCTTCTCCTTTCCAGTGAATAAAGGTTTAATTCGCGTAACCTTTCCCAGTAATTTAGTTCTTTGCACCCATTGATTTTGGCTGTGAAGTTTCTTTGAATCCCTTCTAGCTATCAAATGTCGTCTTTTTTATATGGGCATGTTAGGACCGAGCAGTACTTCAATTTGGGTATGCTCAGTGTTTTCAGTAGAGGAATCATTATATTTCTATCCCTTCATTTAAAGGTTCTCAGTATCTGCCAGTTATTCTCCTTGCTCTGTTTACTGCTATCTTATTTTGTGTTTCAAATTTCGCATCAATCAATCATTTACAAACTCCTAAATCTTTTGCTTTCGAATTTCTCTGAATTTCCTGTCCATTTGGGGGATAATATTCCATGGATTTTAGGTCCTCCTTTTTTCCGTACCGTAACATTTGAAATTTCTGTGTTAAACTTCATAGTGTTGTCTTCCGTCCAATCTGTTCATGTCTGTCTGTAGAGATCCTATATCTTCTAGGTTTCTTATTTTTGTACTGATATTTGTGTCATCTGTCAGTTAACGTGATTATAAAGAGTAATGAAGCTAATACTGTTCCTTGTGGTGCTGAGCTGAGGACCTCTGAGTCTGATGAAAATATTCCTTGTACTGTAACGACTTGCCGCCGCTCATTAAGGAAATTATATATCCATTTCCCTACTTTTCCTGTTATTCCCATATATTTCAGTTTATATATTAGGTATGATTTCATGGTCACACTTGTCGAACGCTTTAGCAAAGTCTGTGTATATTACATCATAGTTTTCATTACTTTCCAGTGCATCAATAATAATGTTGTAATGTTCCATTAGTTGTGATAACCAACATGGATTTCGGTTAGGCCTATCATTTAATTTTTTTCTAGTGATGGGACGATACCAAAATTTTTAACGATTCCGATACCACTAAAAAGTCTCGATTCCGATTCTCAATATTTTTAAATATAATTCTATACTTGTTTTTCTGGAAATTGTCATATTTTACTCTGGTAAGATTAACTATTTACATTATGAGTATGGTAATATAAATTATAAATTATAATAGATTGGTTTAAAAATAAAATCAACTAAGTTGTAACAATTCATTTTAATCTTCTTGATTACACATCATGGATATACATGTTTTAATGTATAGCTACAATACAATAAAAATAAAATTTGTTATCCTCTTTCATTTAAATTTTAAAGTTTACATTGCAAAACTGGTTCAATTAAAAGTTAAAGAATCGTTTTAAGAATCGGAAATCATGGTACAATTCTCTCGATTCCGATTCCTGAAAAATGCTCGATTCTTCCGATTCTCGATTCCGATTAATCGTCCCATCACTATTTTTTTCCCAGTTCTCAAAAAGTCATGGATTTTCTGTCTGACTGATCTTTCAATTTTTTTAGTGAGATGAGATGTAAGCGACACTGGCTTATAGTTTTTGGCCTCGGATCGATCTCCTCCTTTATATATTGGGACTATGTTCGCGCTCTTCAGGATGCCCGGTATTTCTCCCATGTCAAGTAATCGTCTCCATATCAAATGTAGTGGGCTCAGCGATTCCATTGTTGCAGTTTTTGATCAGTGTGGCATTCCATTTATCCGGTCCTGCGGCTGTGCGCGCTTTTAGTTCCCCTATAGCTTGTGTAATATCATCTGTCGTGAAGCAAAAGTCTGTTATACTTTTCCCTTGTAGTTCTTCTTCAAAGAACGCTTTTCTATTGTATATCAGTTTGTCAGTTTTTGGGATACTGAAAGATGATTCGTACTGCGCTCTTAATATTTCAGATACTTCTGCTAGATCATCAGATAAAGCACTGCCTTCGTTTTTCAAAGGTCCGATAGGCGTGTGGTTTTTCGACTTCCTTTTTGCAAAATTATAGAAGTACTGAGAATTAACCTTTCTCGCTTCTACAGCGTCGTCGTCGTCTTTTTCTGTATGCTTCTCAATTAGTTCCTGTATGATGCAATCGATACTCTGCAGTTTATCATTTAATATTTTTCTAATGTTATCTTCACAGTTACTTAATTTTGCAGTCACTCTTTTTCTCTTTCGGAACAATAACCTCTTTTGTCTCTCGAACCCGCTTCTCTTTCCTCTTTGTTGTATTTTTGGAGCACGTCTCCACAATTTCCAGCGTCGTCTTCTCTAAGGTCATTAGCATCTCCTCCGTTGCCTTGGCCTTGAAGATATATATATTATATATATATATATATATATATATATATATATATATAATATATATATATATATATCAAAGCTATTGACTTCTCCTTGGGGAAACGGAGCTTACAGATGAAAAGAAGGACCAACACAACGACAAACATTTTCGTTTATTTTTTGTACTTCAGACGTTTCGACAAATCTTTTGTCATCATCAGTGAATTAAGTCTTAAACCTTAAAACAAAAATAAAAAATGAAAATTACACCAATACAATATTAAAACCGTTAAAATTAAAACCTTAAAACAAAAATAAAAATAATGAAAATTACACCACTACAAAAAATTAAAATCATTAAAATTAAATTAAGTTACCTCAACACTAACACAATGTTTACATCAACCTCCATACTTGACAAAAACAGAGAAAACTGTATGGTCAGTAAATTAGAAGGTATGATATGTCTCTGAAAATCGGTTGGTTAGTTAAGAGAGTTGTAATTTGTAAGATGAACTATTATTGTTAATGGAGCGTTTGTTTCTATAGATGTACAAAGATTCTAAAATTCGGAGTTCTGTGAGGTTATTGGATCTAGTTAGAATTTCAAACTGAGTTTTGTGAAGGGGATGGTTGTTTTCATTACTATGGTTTCCTAATTGCGGATTGTGGTGTGCTACTGAGGGGACGGTTGGTACGGACTGATAAGCTCAAATGTTGAGAAAGGCGTACCTCCAGTTGGAGTTGAGTACTGCCAATATACGCAGCCTTACAGCTGTCGCACGTGTATTTGTAAACAACATTAGGGCATACAGTTTTGGGGAATTTGTCTTTGAACTTTAAAAAATTTGATAATTTAAGTGGGTTGACGAAGGCGAATCTAAAATTTATTTGGGGATAACTAGACTTGAGCAGCTTGGACAATTCACCTTGTTTGGACAATTCACCTTGTCCCAAACTGCTCAAGTCTAGTTATCCCCAAATAAATTTTAGATTCGCCTTCGTCAACCCACTTAAATTATCAAATTTTTAAAGTTCAAAGACAAATTCCCCAAAACTGTATGCCCTAATGTTGTTTACAAATACACGTGCGACAGCTGTAAGGCTGCGTATATTGGCAGTACTCAACTCCAACTGGAGGTACGCCTTTCTCAACATTTGGGCTTATCAGTCCGTACCAACCGTCCCCTCAGTAGCCCACCACAATCCGCAATTAGGAAACCATAGTAATGAAAACAACCATCCCCTTCACAAAACTCAGTTTGAAATTCTAACTAGATCCAATAACGTCACAGAACTCCGAATTTTAGAATCTTTGTACATCTATAGAAACAAACGCTCCATTAACAATAATATAGTTCATCTTACAAATTACAGCTCTTTTAACTAACCAACCGATTTTCATAGACATATCATAACTTCTAATTTACTGACCATACAGTTTTCTCTTAGTTTTTGTCAAGTATGGAGGTTGATGTAAACATTGTGTATTTACCTGTTGAAGTAACTTATTTAATTTTAATGATTTTAATTTTTTGTAGTGATGTAATTTTAATGGATTTTAATTTTGTATTGGTGTAATTTTCATTATTTTTATTTTTGTTTTAAGGTTTTAATTGTTTTAATATTGTATTTATGTAATTTTCATTTTCGCAATATTTTGCGTTTTCATGAAATGCACAGGACGTTTGCCAATTTCATGAAATAAGCAAAAGTAATGCATTTTTCAGGAAACAATTTTGGTACGCGTTTTTCATGAAATCGGCAAAGGATGAAATGAAATACGTGACCAATTTCAGTTTGCGTTTTTCATGAAATCGGCAGAGAATGAGCTAATAAGATACATTTTTACAGCAAGCTAGAGCAAAGTTTATTTTATATGCCCTGCACATTTCATGAAAAACGCAAAATATTGCGTATTTCATGAAACGCACAACTTCACCGATCACGCGTAACATATATATATATATATATATCAAAATCTACGGTAAAATTATTGAATGCCCGATTAGATCAACTGTACGCCTTTGACGATTGGTTAGGTTAATTCGTGATATTTTCGTTATATACAGGGCGTCCCAAAAAAATGTATACACACTTAACAGCTGATAGCTCAATTGATGTTTCTTTCTTTCCAAGTTAAACCCATTAGAATTAATAATGGCAGTCAGACTAAGCTTTGAACAAAGGAAATTCATTCTAAAATGCTACTGGAAGTGTGAAAACGCAGTTGAAGTGCAAAGACAGTTTAGGAGCGAGTTTCAAACAGATCCACCAACGCGACTTACCATCACTCGAATTAGAGATAAGTTTGAAGCGATGGAACTGTTCAGAATGTCCACAAGAAGCGTTCCGGAAGACCACGAACATCGACAAGCCCACAAAGCAAGAAAGAGTACTGGAAACGTATCCCAAAGTCCAAGAAAATCTGTGCGGCAAGCGAGTCGTGAGGTAGGAATTTCAGAATCGTCTGTCCAACGCATTTTGAAGCGCTGTCAATGGAAAAGTTACATTCCAAGATTAGTCCATGCTATTAATGAAGATGATGATCCGGACCGAAGAGTGGAGTATTGCGAGTGGTACTTGGCACGATGTGGATGTGGATTGGACGAAGGGGTTTCGTAGAATACCCTCCGCGTTCACCAGACCTCACACCACTAGACTTTTTTTTATGGGGATACTTAAAAGACAAAGTCTACGCTATAAAACCTGCAACAGTCGCTGAATTGAGAGCAGCCATTGAACGAGAATGCACACAATACCAAACGAAATGTTTCGTGTGTTTGCGATTCCATTGCTTCGCGTTATCAGCAGTGCCTGGACCAGAACGGACGTCAGTTTGAAAACAGGCATTGACAAAACAATTAAATAATGTCTGTAGATTCTATTACATTTTGAAAATGAAATGTATTTTTAATAAACACTGCCTTTATAATTATTTAAAGTGTGTATACATTTTTTTGGGACGCCCTGTATATATATATATATATATATATATAAATATTAATGGTGGACCGGATATCCGCATCATTTTTAACATCCGCACTTCTGACGGGTTATGCGGATATTACCTCTAAAAAATTATGCAATTTACAATTAAATTAGCTTATAAAGTAGCTTATAAGGCCCAGTCATGCACATTTCATGTAAAGTATTAATTAATTAATGAACAAACAAATATATAAACCCCAAAATATAAATACCTGTAACACAGAAAATTGAATGAAACTTGTTTCATTGAATTTTCGTGGCTGAAACTCTTGAGAAAGTTATTATTTTTATCATAAGGAAAACATTATATAATTTAATTCTTATGCATTGCCTGCCATAATAGTAATATCACGAAATTGGAAAAATGTCATATTCATAATTCTATATTACAGTATATTGATAGATTAACTAAAATCCGCATCGCGGATATTGAAATTAAAAATCCGCATCCGCAGATGTGAAAAACTGACATCCGGTCCACCACTAATATATGTTATAATGTTTCAGACAACAAAGACCCTAGGACCACTCATGGCTGGTCTACCTAACTGTGTTCGTAATTGTGTATTGTGCATGTCCTCCGTGGTGGCGGAGGGGACCTACAATTTTACGTGGGTTCCGAACCACAAAGAACATATGAAATTTTTATAGTGGGCACACTTGGGGCCACTTCGGCCCATCGAGGTGGCTCCACTATGTAAAAACTGCCTGAACAGTGGCAACAACCAATTTTTACAAAACTAAATAATTACACTGGGCAAAAAAAAAATTTTTTTTTTTCGTGTCCCAAGAATGAAAATACCTTATTCTTATAGTATTTTCTGTGCTGAATCCAAATAAGTTTGTAAAATTTCTCTATCAGGTCTGGTTTTTGTGTGACATGCAATTTAATTTTTAAAAACCCATATAGTTACATACTTATTAAAATATGATCGAAAAGACATACCTGTAGTTTAAAAAATAATGTTTTGATTTTCTGCTGTGCTTTGCCTCAGGCATGTCTCTCTTAAGAGTCCAGCAATAGTCAGCCAGCATACTGGGGCTCCATTTGCCTTGGTAACGGTTTTCCATGGCAGAAATATCCTGATGAAAACGCTCACCATGTTCGTCGCTTACCGCACCCAGGTTTTCCGGAAAAAAGTCCAAGTGAGAGTCCAAGAAATGAACCTTTAATGACATATTGCACCCCATTGCTTGGTAAGACTTAAGAAGATCCTACTATTTCAGGATAGTTTTCGGCCTTGTGATTTCCCAAAAAATTTGTGCAGACACTTTTGAAACTCTGCCACGCAGCTTTCTCAACTTCATTCAACTCTCCTTCAAATCTCTCATCTCTTAACAATTCTCTGATCTGAGGGCCTACAAAAATGCCTTCTTTAATCTTGGCATCACTGATCCGGGGAAACTTATTTCTCAAGTATGTGAATCCTGTTTGCGCTTTATCCATCGCTTTAACAAAGTTTTTCATAAGTCCAAGCTTGATATGCAAAGGAGGAAGGTACACTTTCTCAGGGTCAACAAGTGAACTATTCACAACATTTTTCTTGCCTGGAACAAGTGAGGTGCGTTTTGGCCAATCCTTCTTAACGTAGTGGTTTTGCTTGTCCCTACTGTCCCACTCACATAAAAAACAACAGTACTTGGTGTAACCTAGCTGCAACCCTAGCAAAAGTGCAATGACCTTCAGATCTCACAGATATTCCACTTATATTTCTGATACTGAAACTTTTCTAAAAGCAACTTCATGTTGTCGTATGACTCTTTCATGTTTGCAGCATGTGCAATAGGTACAGAAGGAAATTTATTTCCGTTGTGAAGGACTGCTTTCAAGCTGACTTTTGAGGAGTCAATGAACAATCGCCACTCATCCACGTTATGTTCATGACCAAGAGCCCCCATGACTGAATTAATATCTTTACAAAACACAAGTCCATCTTCATGGGAGAACCATTCTTTGAATTCATCATGGCGGCTGCGGAAAAAACAAACTTTAGTGTCACGTTGCAGTAGATTCCAACCCTTTAATCTTGAACCTAAAAGTTCAGCCTGCTTCTTAGATAATTTCAAATCACGAACTAGGTCATTTAGATCTCCTTGTGACAGTAAATGTGGTTCATTGGAGGAACAGGTAGCCTGGAATGTTGGATCAGAAATGTCTTCATCTTTTTCCTCGTGATATGCTACAGCTACGTTTGATTCCTCATCACTTAAACTTACATGTTCAGGAGGATTTGGTACTGGAAGTTGAGCACTGTGGGGAACTGGTCTCATTGCAGACGGTAGATTAGGGTATTTCATAAGGCTCTTTGTTTTTGAAGTGATCCCCTTTGTATTTACCAGGCAGAAATAGCAGTCTGTTGTATGATCTTTGGGTGTGACCGTTGCCCTCCAAAAATCAAAAAATGGTCCTACAATGCTGTTCAAAGTTTTAGTGTTGTGTATTTATCTAGGAAACACCCCTGTAAATTTTCTTGGAGATCGGTGCATGTTTGAGCTAGCACCGTCGTACCAGCAAGTATTGCTATTTCAGCTTATGAACTTCATAAATAAGTGTGAAAATAGCACATTTTATCAGATTTTCATTTTCGGGTCTGGAACGCTGACCCACAAATTTTCCACGTATTATTTTATTGCATTTAATTTTAATGATGCTCTTTTCTTTTCCCTTGACAGTGATTTGATGTTGTGAATAGAGAATTTAATCATGGATACACGGCAAGATGATGAGTATGTCAATGTTATTGGGCACCGTACCCCGAGAAGAAAAGGAAATAAAGGGCTGCAAACTGCCAACTAATAGGCAGGTCTTACTATGTCTGTTAGCAAACCTTCGGGATATGCATTGGGACCAGCTTTATCTGCCACCATTGACAATGTGCTTTTGCATTACCAGAAGGCGAATGTCCCGACCATTACAGGCAGGAACAATATTGGCCGAGTGATTAAAACTTACTATGACAAAGACTACATGATGCTTATGAAAAAGAATGAGGATAGAAGACGGGCTGATGATCCTGGAATTATGAAGTTTAAATCAGAATTGAGCCTGACGATGAAATTTTATAAGAACACAGTGTTGAAAGACATGGCGGCTGCGAAAAAGGGGAAAACTCAGGCGGAAAAAGGGGAAAACTCAGGCCGAACAAGATGCCATCGATACTGACATACTCTTTATGAAAAGCATGCTAAGTGACAGAGTAGCTACCTACTCTGGGGTAAACAAAGTACTCACAGAAAAGGTTCAGAAGCGACAGAAAAGGCAGATGCGAGAAGAGAAGCGACAAGAGAGAGAGCAATGTGATCATGCTGAGAATGTACAGGCTGATATTGATTCACCTATTAGCTCTGATGAGGACGATGACATTGATGAGGCCAGCACTGCTGAACCAGAGAGAAAACATCGGAGAACAGTGAAAGAGGGAGTTTCAATTTTTGTGCCCCATGATATTCTGAAGTCGGCAGAACTTGTTTCATGCAGTGTTCGAAACAACATCTCACCGACCCAGCTGAGTGCAATTGTGTACTCCCTTGTATCTGCATGTGGTGGAGATACATCAAAGCTGAGTCTAAATGCAAGGACGGCCGACCGATACCGAGCTTCCATCGTGTCAGAAATAAGTTTAAAAATCATGGATGAATGGCAACCATCAGACAAAGTACTGGTGCACTGGAATGGTAAACTTATGGACACGCTGGATTCCAAAGGCACTGATGACCGCCTGCCCATTCTTGTGTCTGGTGTCAATGGCACAAAGCTTCTTGGAGTCCCACCTCTTCCGCATTTGACTCAAAAAGCTGGCCTGGTTCAAGGAGACTTGATATCAACAGCAACCAAACAACTTCTGGTCGATTGGGAGTGTGAACAGAATGTCGTTGGTATGGTTTTCGACACAACTTCATCCAACACAGGTAAACCTATTTCAAACATCAGCGTGAATTTATCACGACATTAATACCAAAATACAGTGAATGATTTAACAGAAATCTGCAAAAAGCACGTGCCTGAAATGGTGGCCTTAAACTACACTTACATTTTTTTTTCAGGACAAAAAACAGCTGCTTGCGTCTCCCTCCAAAAGGAATTAGAGCGTGCCGTATTCTGGTGCGCCTGTCGCAGGCATGTGGGCGAAGTCATCCTAGGTGTTTGCTGGGATTGCTTGAAAGTGGAGGGCTCTTCAAGTCCAAACATAATGGTTTTCCAGAGGTGAGTCATAAGCTTTACAAAATAACAAGGAATATTATTATCTAATGAACAAATTTAGTGGAACTTCTTTTATTAGACTTATAAGATATACTAACACCAAGCAAATGATCGATCATATCAATCTTAATACCCCTAAAACAATATTATAGATTAGTACGAAATACAATAATCCCAATAATTGCATTTCTAGGTTCAAGAACCATTTCTCTCAACTGGCGTACAATGAAAAAAAGAAATACTACTACCCCGCAATGCCTGGAGTGTTTGAGGAGCGCCAGCAGGAGATGGCTGACTTCTTCCGTGAATCTCTAGCCCAACCATTTACACGTGGCGACTACAAGGAGCTGGTAGAGCTTTGTCTGCTACTTGTAACTAAAGGATCCGAGCCAGTGAACTTCACAATGGTCTACCCCGGCGCACTTCACAAAGCAAGGTGGATGGCTAAACTGCTCTATACCCTCAAGATTGTTCTTTTGTCAGGCCATATCAAAGAGCAGTTTCCCAAAGCTGAGGTTGTGACAAAGTCAAATCAGCAAGTTAGAACGGTTTGCTGTGTTCACAGTCGCTGTTTATGTCCCATGGTGGATTGTTTGCCCCGTTCCAGCAAGTGCGCCACTGAATGACTTGAATTTGGTTGAAACCTTGGCTGAATTTGCCCCATATGACGCCACAATAGTTGACAAAGCACGTGTGGCACTCGGTAGACACACTTGGTACCTAACTGAGGAGTTGGCCCCACTGGCTTTGTTCTCGTCCCAAGTACAAGAAAGGACAAAAGAGGAGATGAGGAAGGCCCTTCTTTGCCATGAAGGCACTGAAGTTACTAAGAGAGTGGGGCTCAATCATGGGGGCTATGGAAAGCCATATTTTCCCCGTCCCAGAAAGTGGCACTGCCCTGGTGGACCTAATTGGGCCTGACTCAAGCCGGATCTTCACCATTTTAGGCATGCCCTATCAGTTTCTCCACAGTCCAGCCAGTGAATGGGCGGATCATGACGACTACCTGAACATGAAACGGGTTGTGGACAAGCTTCAGGTCGTCAATGAGGCTGCAGAGCGTGGTGTAAAACTTTGCCATGACTTTCTTAATGTTGCCAGGGATGAGGAGCGCTTTCAAGAAGTCCTTCAAGTAGTTGAAAATGACAGACTCCGCGTTCCTAATCAGCGCAAACGATCATCTGTTTCCGAACAGAAATCATGGTTTCTTGCTCTAGAGAAATAATACCTTGTGAATATATGATAAAACCCCTTAATGTACCATGAGAGAATAAGAATGATTAACTTTTTTGTGTTAGTGATAACAGCTTTTAATTAAGACAGGCAAATGATTTGTGTTAATATCCCTTATGATGGTTGTGTAATCTCATATATAGGCGCGTATGCCGTATAAGCAAAATCGCTATTTTTCAAATTGCTGGTGCTCATTCGAATATGCATGAATCTTCAAAAAATTGCGTGGGTATTTTTTATGTCAATATGCAACACCAAAATTTTGAACAGCATTGTAGGACAAAGTTAGGGCAACTGTCACACCCTAATATATATATACACACAACTTTAACCGGTCAACTCTAGAACAATCTTCTTCAATCCATCTATCCCCTCTCTATGACCTCCAATCTTTCAAACGTAGTGTCTAAGCATTTCCGAAACCCTGAACCTTGATTTTGGA
Source organism: Bathynomus jamesi (assembly GCA_023014485.1). Classification (NCBI taxonomy): domain Eukaryota; kingdom Metazoa; phylum Arthropoda; class Malacostraca; order Isopoda; family Cirolanidae; genus Bathynomus; species Bathynomus jamesi. The sequence continues at coordinate 172,138 of JAJOZX010004739.1, forward strand.
TCTTTTCTCCTTCTATGAGATGGGGGTGCGCTTTTGCGGACATTCGCCCTCGACCTCCTCCTCCCTGCATATACATATATTTTTTACTTTTGTCTTTAGTTGTCAACCATATAATATATATATATATATATATATTTTTTTTTTTTTTTTGTTTCAAAGAATGACCGCTCATGGCCACCAAAAGAAAGGTGGATAGCAGAGCGAACACAGAACGAAGAGTATGGAACAACTAACGGAAATGAACAATAGACGGGGGGGGAGGAGGAGGAGGTGGGGAAAAGCAAAAAGATCATAGTGGGGTCACAGCGGTAAAGAAGTCGGGAGCGAAAGAGGAAGGAGAACAACCCGGTTATCGAAAAGTAGGAACCTTCAGACAGAAGAGCGCCAAGCCTATCACAAAGCCCAACGTTCTCCAAAAAGGGAAAATACTGCGCGCAGCGCAGAGTAAAGCGGACACTCCACCAGAAGGTGGGCAACTGTAAGGAGGACGTCACAATTGGGACATCGGGGCACCGATCCCCGGCCATCAAATAGCCATGGGTCAGGTGGGTGTGGCCAATACGGAGGCGGGCCAGAGCCACCTCCTTATGGCGCGACCGATGGAAGGAAGAGGCCCAACATCCCAACTTGGGTTTAATCTTGCAAAGTTTGTTGTCCGTAGCGCCATCCCAGCGACTCTGCCACCGGGAGCGCAAAAACTACGGAAGCCAGGGATATAATCAGAAAAAGGGAGGGACACAGGTGAAAACCTGCAGTCGGCAACGGAACGGGCAGCTCGATCAGCAGCCTCATTTCCAGCCACGTTAACATGTGCTGGGACCCAGCAAAATACCACCTCCTTGCCACCGAAAGCGACAAGAGTATGGTACAGTAGCTGGATTCGTCGGACCAGCGGGTGGACAGAGTCAAAACACTCCAGGCCATCCAGGGCACTGCGGGAATCCGAATGGATGACGAACGACCCATCCGGATGCTCCCGCACCACCTCCAGAGCGCTCAGAATGGCATAGAGCTCCGCCGTAAAAACGGAAGCCTCATCAGGGAGACGGGTACATCGGGGAGCAAGGACAGACGACTGGGGAACAGCCGCGGATCCAACGCCCCCCGACGACCTCGAACCATCCGTGAAGATCGCAACACATGCAGAGTGACACGCCGCATGCTGCAGGAAAAGAGACCGAAGCAAGGCAGAGTCCGACTCGGTCTTGCGAACGGGGCGCAACGCCCTACAGCACGCAACAGGGGTGCTCTCCCAAGGTGCAACACCACTGAAAGAGACCGGTATAACGGATGGAGGGGGAGTGCCCATACCATCGAGGAGGGAGGTCACCGTGTCGGTGAAATACCAACCCCCATCCCGGCAGAACGCCCTCTCAACCACCTGGAACAGAGGAGAGGTGGGAAGACGGAGGATCCGGAGATAGTGTTTAGCAACGAGGAACGACCTCCGATCCTCCAAGGGAGGGATGTCGCACTCCACCTGCAGACTATCAACCGGAGAGGAGCGGAAGGCGCCAGATGACATGCGCAGTCCTCTAGAGAGGACCGGATCCAGTATCCGAAGGGCCGTGCGGGAGGCGGAGCCATACACCACACTCCCATAGTCTAATTTGGACTGTACCAGGACACGTACAAACGGAGGAGCGTCCGCCTATCCGCGCCCCATGTAGTATGCGACAGATGCCCCAGCAAATCCAGGGTACGTCTCGCGGACACGCGCAGCCGGCGAAGGTGGGGAACCCAGCTCAAACGGCTGTCGAAAACCATACCCAAAAAGAGTACTGATGAAACGAGGGCCAGAGGCTGACCCCCGAGTGTAAGGTTAAAGGCCGGGATGGCGCCGGATCCCCGTCTCCTCGACGGAAGGAAGGCCACACACGAAGTCTTCGGAGAAGACAACGTAAGGCCCACCGACGACGCCCAGCGTTCAACCCGATTGACCGCGAGTTGGACTTGCCTCTCCACGAGGGGGGGACTCGTCCCCGCGGCATAGACAGCCAGATCATCTGCATAGATGGAACAGCGCACCGAGGGCGGAAGAGCTCCCGGTAGCGCAGACATAACTAGGTTGAAGCATGAGACGCTCAACACACACCCCTGGGGCACCCCCTCCTCCTGAACATACAGGGCAGATAGGGCCGCCCCATTACGGACGCGGAAAGTGCGACGGCAGAGGAAGTTGCGAAGAAACGTGGGCAAAAAGCCCACAAAACCAAGAGACTTCAAACGGTCCATGACCACTCCCCGACGGGTCGTGTCATAGGCCTTTTGGACGTCAAAAAAGACGGCCAGAACAAGATTCCGGCGGGAAAATGCCTCCCGTACATCATGGCCAAGGAGGAGAAGGGGGTCCAGAGTACCCCGAAATCGACGAAAACCATACTGGGTCGGGGGGCATAACCCAAGCGACTCCAGTGTAAAGGAAAGTCGGACGGCCACCATCTTTTCGAGGAGCTTGCATAAGCAGCTCGTCAAAGCAATAGGCCGATAGCTCGCCACCTCCGCCGGATCCTTCCCCGGCTTAGGTATCGGGACCACAATCGCCTCCCTCCAACGGGAAGGGAACGACCCCTCAACCCACATCCGGTTGAAAAGATCCAGCAAGAAGTGCAGGGCCATCGGGTGCAGATTCCGAAGAAAGTCATACGGAATGTCATCAGGGCCAGGAGCGGAAGAACGACGGGTTGCCAAAGCAGCCCGAAGTTCCCGCATCGGAAAGAGATGGTTATAGGGCTCGTTCCCAGGGGGCGGGAACGTGACCTCCGATAAAGGGCGATTCGCAGCCGAAGGCGAACGGGAAACCGCAGCAAAAGCACCGGCCAGCCGATCAGCCACAGCAGCAGGATCCGAAAGGAAGCCATCCCCGTCCCGAAGGACAGGGCGACTAGCAGGGACCGGCCTCCCCTCGATACTACGTACCTTCCGCCACACAGCAGCAGAAGGGGTAGATGAGGAGATGCCGGACACAAAAGCACGCCAAGAGGCCCGACGGGCCAACTTGAGAGTCCGGCGGGCGAAAGCCTTCGCCCGCCGCATCTCAATCAAGTGGCCCGCGCGCCGGGTGCGGTGGAAGCGGCGCGTTGCCCTCTTCCTCTCGCACACCGCCTGGTGACATGCTGGAGTCCACCACGGGACGCTACGAGTCCGCGGGTTACCGGAAGAACGAGGAATACAGTCTTCCGCGACGCCCATCACCACCCGCTCGAAGAACTCCAAGCTCTCATCCACCGAGCCAAAGCTCAACACCGAACGGACAATGACGGAACGAGCTCTGAAAGATGGCCAGTCAGCCCGCGCAAGGCACCACCTCGGTCGAGATGAAACGCCCGGCCGCGGACCGACCGGCTCAAGACAGACTGGGTAATGATCACTGCCATAAGAGTCCCCCAACACCTTCCACGAAAAATCGAGTAAGGCATCGAGGGACACCATGGAGAGATCAATACAGGTAAATGAACCCGTGGGTTCGTGGAAGTAAGTAGGTTCACCGGAATTGAGACACGCAAAGGAAAGTTCCTCCATTAAGGAGAGTAAAATCCCAGCAACATTAGTCGACCGAACATCACCCCAAGCCGGGTCGCGACTGTTAAAGTCCCCGAGGAGGAGAAACGGTCGGGGTAGTTGCAGCACCAATTCGCGAACCGCGTCGCGAGAAGGAGGGTCATGAGGAGGAATATAAACCGAGCAGGCAGTGTACTGGCGATCTAAAAAGAGCCGCACAGCCACAGCCTGCAAGGAAGTGCGAAGAGGCACACCACGCGATGGTAACGAATGATGCACGTAAATCGCCGCACCCCGCCGGCGTGTGCGCTCATCCGGGGTGCAAGGGAAACCAACATATCCAGAGAGACGAGGGAGTCCCCGCGCAGCCAGGATAGTCTCCTGGAGACAAACACAGGAAGGCCGCTCGCTCTCCAGCAGGGAGGCAAGGTTTTCCCAGTTAGCTAAAAGCCCCCTACAGTTCCAATGCAAGATGGAACTGTAAGGGGAAGCGGCATTATAAGAGGCAGAGAAAACAGCGAAATAGCCACGGACCAAGCTGAGCAGCAAACTCAACGGTCCGTAACCAGGGACGGAATCGGTTTCCCCGACTCACCCAGAACTGGGGGGGTAGGGGCCACCGACTCCGCATCTGCTGCACCCGTAGTAGGACGAGAAGTGGAGAGTAGAACAGGGAGGTCAGAGGGGGGCTCTCCCGGCGGGGGGAGAGACGACGAGTCGGGCCCAGCCGAAACCCCCAACTCCCCACAAGAGGGGGACCGGGGGGAACCAGCTGTTCGAGGGCTCGTCAAACCAGACAAGCACTGACGGGGGGGAGAGGAAAGGTCGACCACAAGTGGGAGAGGTAGATCCAGGGGAGAGACCCGACCACTCTCAGCAGGAGCCGGAGAGAGAGAGACTCCATGAAGGAGGGCCAGGCCCCTCTCGACCGGGTCTATCATGGGAACAGAGTCAGTAATCGAGGGTGTCATGGGGCAATGCACCTCGACCGACACCCGGACACTGGTCGGGGCACCGGGAGGTGACGCCCCACCAGCGCTCCGTATAGGGGGGGGGGAAGTCCCGAGCGGATCAGGAACAGCGCGCCGCTTCCCCTCCGGTGAAGACGGGGAAGAAGGGGAAGCAAGGCGAGCAGCAATCAGGGTCGGGTCGGAAGGACTCCGACCACGGCGACGCTTCCTCCTCTCCTTCGGGGCATCCCCCTCCCCACCCGAGAGACGAGTAGGCAAGGATCCAGACCCCAAGGCCGGAGGGGGAGAAGGGGCACTTGTAGGCAGGGAAGCAGATGGGATGTCAGAAAGTGAGACAGAGGAACAAGAAGGACCCGCGGCGCCAGGAGGACCACCAACCCCCGGGACTTCCAGGGGGGGCACCACTCCAGTAGACGCCGGGGTAGCACGGGAGGGGCCCGAGAGCCCGCCAGGGCCAAGAGCCGCAGCGTAGGACAACCCCCGCCGCGGCTCCCGGTCACGGATCTTATCGCGCGCCTCCCGCGCACTAAGGAATTCGGTAGTCCTTAAGGACCGCACCTCAAATTCAAACTTGAAAACGGGACAGTCCCGGGAAGAGGAAGGGTGGGCCCCCGAACAGTTTGAGCAACGCGGGGGCTTCGTGCACGGGGTAGGGTGCGCAGGCCCACCGCAGCGGACACATAGCTTACCCTCACGGCGGCACGCAGAGCTAACATGGCCGAATCGGTTGCAGCCAAAGCAGCGAACCGGGTCAGGCACATATGGTCGCACCGAAAACTCACACGACCGGCGATCACCCATGCCCCAGAACACCTGGGCCGGAGGCACAAGGGAGTCAAAGGTCAGGAGCAGACGAGGGGACGGGGTAAGAACACCATCCCGGCGCGACGAAAAGCGGAAGACCTTCGTTACCCCCTGGGGGGCAAGATCCTCCTGCAACTCGCCAACCGGGATTGACAGCAGACGGGAAGCGAAAATGGTGCCTTGACAGCTATTCAATTGCGGATGGGGAGTCACAGAAACTCTGCAACCCAAGACATCCTGCAACTGTAGAAGGGACCCAGTCACCCCCGAAGAACGGGACTTCAAAAGAAGAGACCCATCCCTCAGAGGGCGGATATCATAACGACAGGGAACACCTATCGTCTTAAGGCGCTGAAACACCCGTTCCGAGTTGCCCGGAAGGGAGCCAGCGGAAGGGCGGAGAACAAGGAACCTGTCCACTGGACAGAAATTGACAGCAGAGACAGGTCCATGTGTAACGGTAACCGAGAGTGGGCGAGAGAACAAGGGCCGCGAAGACCCCGCCCTACGGCCACCACGAGTCCGGCCACGAGAGCCAGACACCGCAGAGGACGAGAGGGGGCCATACGGCTTGAGGGTCAATCCAGCGGAGGCAGAGGCCGCTGAACGACCAGAAGTAGTAGTCTGATCCAAATCCAAGGGCGGGCCAGAGTCGTCAACAAGAGGGGAGTGAAGTTTAGTAAGAGAACCCATAAACAGTATTTTTGTTGTTTCGCGCCCGGGGCCGCAGGGAACCGATTACCCGGGGCCCAAGGGGACCAAGCGCACGCCGGCGGGGGATGGGTGCCTCGTCCCATGCGGGTACCCCCGTTTCAAAAGGGGCCCTTACAGCCTCGAGAGTTCTCCCCCGCCGGCAGCAAAGACCAAGGCCCCCCAGGGTCCCAGGCCCGGGCACCCTACCAGCCAACTTAGTCCGGCCCCGACCATGGGAGCGAGACCCCCAGCGATCAGCCCCGGCAGCCCACGGGGCGCGCGAAGTGAGAAGAGAAAGCAGAAAAAAAACAAAAAACAGAGGGGGCAAGGAAGAGGGGAAAGAGGGGAAGACAGGAAAGAGGGGACTGTAGAATAGCAGGGTATGTTAAAAATCTACTTCGCAACCGGGCGGGGACCCGGCAGGGCCCCCAGCCGCGGCTGACCCCCCTCGCCACATGGAGGCAGGAGCCCGCGGGCGATCCACCCCAGAAAGACCGCCCGCGGGGAGGGGGTATATATATATATATATATACACGCAATTATATATATAATTTGAAGATATTTCTTTTAGATATGCGTCATAAGAAATGTCGGAATTTACAAAACAAATTTTATATATATATATATTATATATATATATATATATTATATATATATATTATATATATAATTATATACATATATATAATGACGCAGCGTTAAAGTCTTTGACAAAGGTTTAATATATTGGCAATACTGAATAAACAATAAATTCATTATATTTTTTGCAACACCTGACAAGATATGCTAATATTTTGGCATGTCTCTAGCCGCCTATACATTATCTCTCAACTATTTAATAAGGTTTTTTACTTTATTTTATTTTTCAAAACTGGCACACACAGGTGTCTTTTTATCATAATGATGTCACATACTCAATATTCCTCATAAAGGTGTACAATTTAAAGGTATCAAGGTCATGAGCGTATGAGACAGCAATCTTTGGGGGGGGGGGGGGGACGGAGTTGCATCTATCTCCGTGTGCGTGCGTGTGTGTGTGATAAACAAGATCCGAAGAAGTCAGCAAATCTCACTCCTCATCTATAGTGAGTCAGGGATAACATTTTTAATAATGGCTCATATAACACTTCAGTAAAGTGAGTAATATAAAATATAGATAAAAAAATTATATATATATATATATATATATATATATATATATATATATAATATATATATAATTAACTTTCATTTAAAGTTCTTTAAAGATAACGTACTTTTATTACAAATATTTTATCTTTTTTTAAAACATTTAAAAAGAATTAGTTGCGCGCGATGAAAATTTTTTAATGAAGCTGATATTGCTTTAACGCCGTGGGGAGGGGGTGTTCCGAACCACGGGGTCGCCGCTAGAGCGTCTGAACGCGGAGGACAGTGACTCTCACAAATGTTAAACAAACTCTCAACGTCGCTTAACCTCGCTTATTTAAGGGAAAGCGGTGGTGCTGCTGCTGCTGCCATGTGGTTGGTCGTCGTACCCCTAAACGATGAAAAGGCAGCAATACCATTGGCACTCGCCATTACCCGATGTGAGCCAATCTCACCCTGTACAGATGATGAGAGCGAATAATCTTCACAAAAATTCTTTCATTCAACTTTTGAGTGAGGAAATACCACGCAACACCACAAATCAACACGCTACGTCGCTACAGCTCAAAAGCAATGCGCGAGCGTGCTCCTACTTCGCGCGAGAGAAAGGGCAACTTTACTATTTTACAGCTACGGTTTACGGATTCACCAAATCATCAACAAATAGTTAATAAAAGGCAAAACCTGCTATTTGTCTTGTCTCAAAATTAAGACAAAAACCTGATGATGAAAAGAAGTTCAAAGTTACAATTAAGAAAGAAAAAGCTATACAATATATGCGCCTCGGTGGTGTAGTGGTTAGCGTCGCTGACTACGAGTCCATCGGTCCCGGGATCGAGACCCGGTGACGGCACGGCAGCCAGCGCGCAGCAAAGCCCAACTGTTCATCCTTTCACACAGTAAAGAAAGTGGTTGGTAGATAAATGGGTATCCTGGGTGGCCTAGACGCTGGGCTGGTGGTGCACTGGGCTGCTGGTGGGGCGTCGTTCGGAGTCCACGTTAAACTGTAGGTCTTAGGTGGAGTGAAAAGCTTGACCTTTGTCAGAATGAACAATTCGGGCGCAAGCAAACCAAATGTTTTATTTATATATATAATTCAGTGGCGTGCACTCAGGGTAAGCTATGTAAGCGCCGCCTACCCTAATAAAAATCTTATTAAAGACTACCGTATTTTTCAGAAGAGTCTACAGTACATACCCACTAGCCAGTTATGAAGTTTATCATTAGCTACTATAATCACTATAATTTGTACAAATTGTACATTAGTGCGTGTGCTCGCACGCAATACCGCTTACCCTATAGACGTACCCACCGCACGCCACACACACATATATATATATATATATATATATATATATACACACATTTAACTGCAAACACGCAGTATAATTAACGTAAAGAACGACGCTTGTATAGGAGATATTCCGCGCAAGATGAGAGAGAGAACGAAACAAATGAAAAAATTAGGTAACCACCCGGGAATCGAACCCGGGATCTTCCGATTGCCGGTCAGATATGATAACCATTACACCATGGGGCATTGGTTTCTGCACGTATGTGGAAGAATTACGGCATTTGAATGAGTGAGGCCCATGGTGTAATGGTTATCATATCTGACCGGCAATCGGAAGATCCCGGGTTCGATTCCCGGGTGGTTACCTCATTTTTTCATTTGTTTCGTTCTCTCTCTCTCTCTCATCTTGCGCGGAATATCTCCTATACAAGCGTCGTTCTTTACGTTAATTATACTGCGTGTTTGCAGTTAAATGTATATAATGTTACGGCATGCGGGAGGTGCCCCCTTGGGGCATTGGTTTCTGCGCGTATGTGGAAGAATTACGGCATTTGAATGAGTGAGGCCCATGGTGTAATGGTTATCATATCTGACCGGCAATCGGAAGATCCCGGGTTCGATTCCCGGTGGTTACCTCATTTTTTCACTTGTTTCGTTCTCTCTCATCTTGCGCGGAATATCTCCTATACAAGCGTCGTTCTTTACGTTAATAAATATATATATATATATATATATATATATATATTATATATATATATACAGTGCCCGCGAAAAGTATCCGATCACCCTTGAAATTTGTATTTTTTACATAAAAAACAATGTTTAAATGTATACTAACCTTATATTAGTATTTTGTCATCTGTCCTTTGGTTTGGATGACTTGTTCTAGACGTTTTGGCATGGATTTAATCAAGTTTTGACAAACTTCCACTGATATTTCCTTGCACCATACCTTTTTGATGGCCTCTTGTAATTTTTCGACTGAGCCAGTGTCGTGGCATTCAACCTTATTTTTTATTATTAGCCACAGATTTTCTATCGGATTGAGATCTGGACTATTACCAGGCCAATCCAAAATATCAAATTTATTGTCAGTAATCCATTTTGTCACTATTTTGGCCCTGTGACATGGTGCACCATCATGCATGTATGTTTTTGTCCTTTGGATTGCCATTGCCATTGGAAGTTTATCCTGTAGCATTGCTAAATACCGTGCACCATTCATAGTTGTGTTCTTCGGAAGAAAATATAAGTTTCCACGCCCATAGTAACCGAAACAACCCCAAACCATCACACTTGGAGGGTGTTTCATTGTCTTTAGGGTGTATTTAGGGTCCATCCTATTTGAGCCAATAGGCCGGCGAACCTTTTTTGGACAACTTCTGAATGTCAAAAATGTCGACTCATCGCTAAATAAAACCTTCTTCCAGTCATCAACAGTCCAATGAATGTATTTTTTACAAAATGCGACACGTTTTTTACGCATTTTTTCATTAATGAACGGTTTCTTAGCAGCATGGCGAGATGGTAATCCGAGTTCTTTTTGGAGCCGCTCCTGGATAGTTCGTTCAGAAACACCAGATAACAAATTATTCATATTAAATTTTATTTCTTTCGCAGTTATTGTTGGGTTTTTCAATACTAAACGTTTCATAAGTTTGTCTGTTCGCGAATTTGTTTTTCTCGGTCTGCCAGATCGTTTTTTAGGGACTGGCGTGGTTAGGCCACCATTGTTCTTAGCCCGTGAAACCCATAAATTAACGGTACTTTGGGATATGTTTAATTCCTTAGCTATCGGTCTCTGTGATTTCCCACATGCATGCAAAGCAACAATAGCACCTCGACAATCACTCTTAAGTTGTTTTTTAGCACACATTATATATAAATTTTATTTACACCACTTTCTGTAAAAAAAAAAAAAAAAAAAAAAATCAAGAAATTTACACAAACAGTGAAATCTGACAAATTTGAGACACAGCCACCCGCAACGAAGGCTACCAGAACACTAATTTGAGAATGCGTTGGATAGCTCTCATATCAGCGAGCAACCTCAAAGTTACCAGATGTCGCTAGAACAAATAGAAAGTGAATTACGTGTCTCTGAATATCAAGGGAAAATATTGTATTTTCTTGAGTGATCGGATACTTTTCGCGGGCACTGTATATATATATACATGGTGGGCGGAAAGTAGCTCCCTATTTTGGATTGGTAAAAAATACGTATATTATCCATTTATTTCAGAAGAAATAATATGAAAAGGTAGGCATACATGGTAGGTTTTCTCTAAAATTCAATGTGGGCTCCAACTCTTTCCACCAGCTTCTGGAGCCGCCAGGAATGGCGTCCACTGACTTTAGCAGGAACTCCGGCGGGATGGAGGACATGACTTCCCGAATTCGGTCCTCCAGTTCTTCCAATGTCCTCGGTTTGGTGCGGTAGACTTCTTCCTTTACCCACCCCCAAAGAAAGAAGTCGCACGGTGTCAAGTCGGGGCTCCTGGCTGGCCATTGATGTGGACCACGACGACCCATCCAACGCCCAGGGAAGTGGGCATCCAGCCACTCACGGACAACAAGAGCGAAGTGCGGAGGGGCGCCATCTTGCATAAATATCAGATCGTCGATGTTCTCCCATGTGCTGACAACCGGCCAGACCTCGTTTCGCAACATAGCAAGGTACCGCTCAGCATTCATGGTGTTGCGCAGAAGGAACGGGCCCACAACCTGATCTGAGGTCATACCACACCACACCGTTACACTGAACCGATTCTGCCGTTTTTCAGCGGTAACCATGGGATCCTCTCCTGCCAAGTAGTGGCAATTGTGGCGGTTGACAAAGCCTCCGACGTGGAACACCGCCTCGTCGCTCCAGAGGATGTTGCGGAAGAGATGGGGCCAGTCTTCATGCCAAGCCAGCATGATTTCCCCGAACTCCATGCGAATGTCGCAGTCATCGTCCGAGAGAGATTGGCAGTAATGCGGCTTCCACGCACGCCAGTTCAGCTCCTTCTTCAGCACAGTTCGCACTGAGTAGCGGGAGAGTCCACTTTCCCGAGCTGCCTGGCGAGTTGACTTTCGTGGACTCCGTGCGAACATTTCCTGAACTGCCTGCACCGTCTCCTGGGCCCTGGATGTCGAAGGGCGACCACATCTTCGAACATCTGCCACAGACCCCGTGGTCATGAGCTTCGAGTGGCAGTTCTTGATTGTTTTCGGGTCCACTTGGGCACGTGGTCCGTGAATGGCCCGCCACCATCTGTGAACTCGAACGACAGATTGCCAAACTTCGTACCGTGCCGCCAACTGGGCACGCTCCTGCAGTGTTAAACGCTCAGCCATGTTACCCTTCAATCTGAAATGAAAAAAAAAATGAACGTTACAATTGTACCACTTTAGAGAACACACCATAACAATATAACAATACAATCACAATTTATACATAATTTATATGTAATTTAAATTAGGGAGAATATGGAGGATGTGGAAGTTTTTCCCACCCAAGCTCCTCAATTTTTGCAGAAGTGATCCGAGCGGTATGAGGACGTGCGTTGTCGTGGTGGAAAACGATTCCTTTCCGATTAACCAAAGGTCTCTTTTCTTTTAGTGCAGTGTTCAATCGATCCAGTTGACAGTAGACTTCAGCGGTGATTGTTTGGTTGTGTGGTAAGGTATCAAAGTATTACACCACCTTTATCCTACCAAACACTAAGCAACACCTTCCGAGGGTGAAGATTTGGTTTTGGCTGTGGTGTCGCTGGTTCTGCGACACAAACCCACTGTCGACGGCGCTTAACATTCTGGTACAGTATCCACTTTTCATCACCAGTCAGTAAACGGTGCAAAAACAGATCTTGGAGTAGGCACCATTCCTAAACTTTTGAAATCATCTTTGACATTTCCTCACATGCAGAATATCGTTGCCAAAAACGTCCTGAATGTTTCGCGTTGCTTCAGTAGCACTATTCCCTTTTTTGAACTCTTAAAGCATTATATGCCCGATATGCTCTTCTGATACCGCCATGTTTATGAGGGGTTCACATAAAGCAAAACACACGTTTTCACTGGTCAAAGTCTGTAAAGTACTGTATGTAGCGAAACACGATAGATCTCTTAGATATAACCTTCGGAAAATTTATGCTTAAACCGAGTAGGACTAGTTTAAACTTAATCTATCGTAAAAAACGACATTACTTATGGGATGACCTGATAAGTAAGTTAAGAACTAACAAATTAAATGGATTCGCAGATAAGTTTTAAGATAAAAAAGAACAGCAGTCTCTAATACCAAACTAGCGATATCAAATGCGGCGGCGGCCAGAGCTGGGCACTTGCGGTTTTTTTTGCGGTACTGCGGTACTACCGTGTTGGTCGGTACCGCGGAAAGTACCGCGGGAAATTTGAATGCGGTAGCGGTACTGCTGTACTTTCAGCGATCCTTTGCGGTACTGCGTTATGCGGTACCGGTTTGGTAGTGCGGTAGTAGTACCGCAGTACCGCAAAAAAAACGCGCAAAAAAACGCAAGTGCCCAGCTCTGATTAATAAATGGCACAACCGTAAGCCGTGGTGACAATTTCCCTGCCTGCGGGAGGAAGGTAAAATGCTAGTACGCATCTATATATATACTGTATATATATATATATATATATATATATCAACGTAAAGAACGACGCTTGTATAGAAAAACATTCCGCGCAAGATGAGGAGGAAGAACGAACAATGAAAAAAATGAGGTAACCACCCGGGAATCGAACCCGGGATCTTCCGATTGCCGGTCAGATATGATAACCACTACACCATGGTCCTCACTCGATCAGAAGTCGTAATTCTCCTACATCCGCGCAGAAACCAATGCCCCGAGGGGGGCACCTCCCGCATGCCGCACCTATATATACATTTCAACTGCAAAGAACACGCAGTATAATTAACGTAAAGAACGACACTTGTATAGAACATTCCGCGCAAGATGAGGAGGGAGAACGTATGTAGGAGAATTACGACTTCTGATCGAGTGAGGACTAGGGTTGCACCGATAAGCAAATTAGCCGATTACCGATTAATCGGCCAAAAATAATCGGCCGATAATTCTTTTTATATACTGTATAAGTGTATAGCACTATATGGTTACTGAATTACGCCGCTTATACCTATTATACTGGTAAATAGGAGCACACAATGTAAAACGTAGGCCTAATATCTAATATTTTTTTATCTAATATTAATCTAATATTTTTAGAACTATTTGCAAAATGCACCCTATGCAATGTTTCCATCTCAAATTTTGTTTATCGTTAGAGAGTAGGTTAAGGCCACTTTTGTTTTGCAACAGGAAAGCTTAAATGGATTCTTTTGTTCAGTAAGGTACAATAATTTTTTTGTTTTAATAAATGGAGTGATAATGGAGTAAATTAATTCAATAATACTCTGCCTATTATTCTCCAAACAATGCAAATTGGTAGAAAATATTTAATAAAAAACGAGCAAAATATTATTTAAGTTCATTCCATGTCTAGGATAACTGAAATTCTTAAACCAGGGATGCAATTTCTGTAATGTAATAAACAAAGATGACCGAGTATGAAAACCGATTAATCGGCAAAAAAAAAAGCCGATGACCGATTAATCGGCAAATGGCCGATATGGCCGATTACCGATTGTCAACCGATTAATCGGTGCAACCCTAGTGAGGACCATGGTGTAGTGGTGGTTATATCTGACCGGCAATCGGAAGATCCCGGGTTCGATTCCCGGGTGGTTACCTCATTTTTTCATTTGTTCGTTCTCCCTCCTCATGTTGCGCGGAATGTTCTTCTATACAAGCGTCGTTCTTTACGTTAATTATACTGCGTGTTCTTTGCAGTTGAAATGTGTGTGTATGTATATATATATATATATATATAATGATGCTACCGAGATCCTTGAACCAGCCCAGAATATATTTCATATTTTTAAGTCACAAAATGTGCCAAGAATGGTGTTACGTCACAGTTACATATTTGTATTACGTATTAAAGCAAGAAAGTACTTTGTGCTGATTCGCGCTTTTTACTTGGCGAAACTAAAAAATAGTCACCCGGTGCCGGTCCAAAGTACTTCAAAGTCCAACAGAAATAAGTTAAATTAGACCTTCAGTACGGTGTCGAATTTATGGGAACTTTTTAACAGTAACAACGAACGAGGTTTTTTTTTCCATAATCAATTACAAAAATAAAGAAGTTATCCATCCGTTTAATTGAAGTTTAAATACGTATGATGCAAATACATACAATAAATCATTCAATACTAATTTTGAATTAAACTCGAAATGTCAAATTACGTCATCAGGGGCTTCGGAGAAGAAAGAGGGTATCGAGTAGGGTTCTCCTGCATCACGAATTATTTATTGGTGTTTCGGATAAAGTTTTTTGCTCATGCGTTTATTTGCTTAAAATGGTGAATCACTCACTGGTGGGTTCAATGTTTTAAAAAGGCGAGCGTGTTAATACAAAACCATTTTCTTTTTTAAGTAAAAATATGCAAAACGTGGACCCTAGAAACTATACAAATTCATATTTATCCCAAATTCAAAACTTACCGTCTTTGTGACGCAAACTGAAGTACCTAAAACCAAAAGCGAATTCGTCCCCGACGATCTTTTAAAGACGATAAATACGTTTCCAGCATTCCTCGGCTCTTTCAAATGCACTTTTCAAGGTCGCTTAAACTCCCGTCCGCGTGCTGCCGTTTAACGCTGTAAAATGCATATTCCGACCTTACGTAACTGGTCACGCTCCGATACCACTGATATGCCACTCACAAATGGAAGAAAGCGAGTTGATTTTTCAGTTAGCACATCCACGCGAAAGACAGCTTCTAACTACTGTCAGAAATGAATATATAAAGCTTCCGAAGAAGCCCCGACTCCAAATGGAGGGGATTTACAGGGGCTGAGGTCACGTGCACTTAACTTGAAGGACATAACCTTTTTGTATATGTCGGAATTCCTTAACAGAATAACACAACACTTCAATAAGCACACACGAAACACATCGAACCTATTCAACTGTTCATTATAACACACACACACACAGACATTTCGGCATTCGTGTGTGTGTGAGTCCATAATTGATGTATGCCACTATATAAATATTTTCAATAAAGTTCCCAATAAAGATTTCATTTTGGGCATCTGAAGTCGGAAATGCAAACGGAGGTGCCAATAAACAAACGCAAAATTCCTTCCTCACCCTTCCTATTTACGTCAACATCATATGTTCAAGAATTCTGATCAAGCCTTACGTAAATGTAACGAGCCTTTCTGGTAAACATCCCTCAAATTTTATTTATATATAACGAGGCCTCCCAAGGGGGAGAAGTGGCTAAATGACAAAAGTAAATGACGTCAAAAAACGCAGTTAAAGTTACACCAATATCAAAGTGCCCACATCTTTTAACTTTCGCCGAAATCTCTTCAAAAGTTCAAAAGTTATGGCACTTGCAAACTTTAACTGCGGTTTTTTTTTAGGGAGGGGGGGGGGTCTTTTACTTTCGTCGCTTTGCCACTTCTACCTCGGAGGGCCTTAAATAAAGTATAAATTTTATACAATATATAAATATACTTATAAAAAATATATAATTTCATATAAAGTATAAAATTTATATATGTAAATATATCATTTCATATAAAACATAAATAATACATTATATACAACGTTTGAGGAATGTTGACCAGAAAGGTTCATTACATTTAGGTAAGGCTTAATCAGAATTCTTGAAAATATGATGACGCGAATAGGAAGGATGATTAGGAATAAATTCTTGTTGTAAGGAATTTCCAGTTTCTTTATTGGCATCTTTGTTTGCATTCCTCACATCAGATGCCCAAAATCAAATATTTACTAGGAATTTCATTGAAAATATTCCTATAGTGGTATACTTCAATTACGGACTCGATAACTTTGTGTGTGTGTGTGTGTGTGTGTGTGTGTGTGTGTGTGTGTGATCTTAACTATAAACAAACCCATAAATGTATTTATTTATTTATTTATAGTTTCGTTATTTAATATAGGGATGGGCCGAATAGCAAATTTACCGGATATCCGGCGATGAAGAAACGCAGGATTCGGATATCCGGCGGTGACCAGATATCTAGCCAGATAGTTGCTGAAAAAACTAATCTATATCTGAAAGTAGAGTAAGTTTTTAAAATTTGTATAAGATAATACCATTCAGAGGTGAAAATTCGCCAACATCCCATCAAATGTCGGCGACAGTAGTGTCGCAATAAAATACACAAACAAAAAATAGTACGGTATGCAAAAGATAAAAAATTAAATTAATAATTATACTCGTTGTAAATATAAACACCATTTTATTCTTATTGCTCTTGATTATTACAAATACAATAATGCAATACCTGTATCGCATCACTAATATCGTATAATATAACGCGTCTTAATGTTATTGTTAATATTTCTTCATAATTAATAAATGGCGACTAGACAGGGTTGGCAGCACTCCTTATTTCTTATCTGTCGCCCATGTTTACACTTTGAATTGTTGTCTACGGTCCTATTTAATGATGAAGGAATACGATTGAGTATTTTATCAGGCAACACGACGTTTATGACACGTTTGATTTACTGATAAATGTTGAGTTAACGTGTATAAACTGCAACGTGTATAAACTGCAACGTGTATAAACTGCAACGTGTATAAACTGCAACGTGTATAAACTGCAACGTGTATAAACTGCAACGTGTATAAACTGCAACGTGTATAAACTGCAACGTGTATAAACTGCAACGTGTATAAACTGTAACGTGTATAAACTGTAACGTGTATAAACTGTAACGTGTATAAACTGTAACGTGTATAAACTGTAACGTGTATAAACTGTAATGTGTATAAACTGTAATGTGTATAAACTGTAATTTGTGTTGTGCATGTTTTGTAATTGTGACCCTATATTGACATTTTTATTAAGTTGTCATTTTTAGTATTAAACGATATTGTAATTCGTAAAGTTAAAAAACAACAATGGATACATATGTATAACGTTTTATGGTTCGTTTACTTACGAGAAGATATTGGCACCTATGTGAGATGCGAGATTACATCGAAATTGCTTTTCTGTGGCAACACTTCTTGATCCACGGTTTAAAAATAACTTTAAAAAAAAATGAAGAAGCTGTAATAAAACGTGTAATTGATGAGCTAATGCTCGAAGATAGAAATTATTCTAAACAGAAAAATTAAAAGCAAAAAGAAAAGCCAGGACGATGCGGAAGATATCAAAGAAGAGAGTTGTAGCATCCTAGCGGAAGTCCACAAAGATATATGGGACTGCTTTAATGAACTTGCCCAAGGTAGCACCGAACGAGACACTGACAGTAGCAATACTGAAGATGATGTCGATAATTCAGACGCAATTTCGGAAGTTACTGTTACTACCAGCTCTGAAGGTAGAAGTGGATGTATCAAAAGTCCCAGTATTAATAAAAGGAAACAAAAGCAAGCACTATTTAAGGCAGAAATTGATAAATTCTTGGCTCTTCCTCTTATTTCACGGACTTCAGATCCATACCAGTGGTGGCGAAACAACTGTGGCCAGTTTGAGAAGCTGAAATCATCGGTTATTAAGTATTTGAGTGCTCCTCCGAGCTCTGTTAGCTCCGAACGCCCGTTCAGTGCCGCAAAGCAGATCTATACCTAAAACAGAAATAAGTTGTCTCCCGAAAATGCTGAAAAGTTATTATTCATAATGAAAAATATGATTTTGATGAAAAAATATACTAAGTATTACATATAGTAAAATTACTATGGTACATTGTCATACGGCAGTACTCGATTTTAATTGACACAATGCCATAATCAAGTGTGCGCGCGTGCGTCTCATAGTGTCATCTGTGTGTATGTGTATCTCTCTCTCTCTCTATGTAAATTACCAATGATTTAGCTAGCTCTGAAATATCACTAATTCAGGGATGTTTTAATACTGACAGAATTTTCATACACCTTTGAAAGAATAAAAAGAAAGAGTAATTTTGCTTCATTTAACAAATTCATCAAAATGGATGCCATGACAATATGATACACAAACATTATATATTAAGCGCATCAAATATTCGATTGTTAATTTTAATAAAAAAAAATTTTAATTTAACTACAATAAATATAAAAAAATAAAATAAAATCATATCCTACAGGATAAATCAACCAGTGTAAAAAGCATTAGAATTTCTATACAAAAGTTACTGAAGAATACGACGAGACGCGATCATTTATTTAGCTTGTTTTGTCTTTGAACTAATACTGGTACTGTGTATCATCTGCTCAATTTTCAATAGTTCTCAATTGTCTTCAGTCAATCGCGAACACTGTCGGTCTTTTTCAGCCAAATTCTGTTTTTGTGCCTTGTTCAGCGGCTCTAGCGTTAATTTGATTTCGGAGACCGCCGCATTGACGCTGACGGGTACTTAGAGCAGCTTCAGCTGTACGCAACTGTTCAGAGAGCCGCTGATATCCGTGTTCATTTTCACAAATACTCGCGCGCAATTCTAGCAGACAGACAGACAGAGAGACATATACGCAATAAACCTCGAAAAGTAAAATTTAGTTAAAATTTTACACGAATATTTTCAATTAAAAAACGCATGAACCTTCTACGGTTTTATTGAGATACGCTGGCATTGCTTATGAGATTAGGAATCAAAATACGGAATGAGACTGCAACACGGTAATACGGTAATAGAATATGGTAATACGGTAATAGAAATTGGTATTATTAACTGATGTAATTCTTCATATTCAAATTTAACGATTTTCACGTACTGTGACACTTTAAGGGTATCACTCGAGTGTTCCGTGGACAAACAGTGTAAATTAACACTCTTCAGGTGTTCAGCAAAAATTTACGACACTTATAAAGTGTGTGGCCAGATTACACTCATATTAGTGTCGCTCTAACACCTCATTCTCTCTTAGTGTACCTAAATCTGGCTCTGAATAGGTGCAAATGAAATTTTATATTATATATATATATATTTTTTTTTTTTCTTCTTTAATTTACCGCCGATTCGTGTATATATTAGTGATGTAGCGGATGTCATTTTTTTCACATCCGCGGATGCGGATGTTTGATTTCAACATCCGCGGATGCGGATGTCTACATTTTCGTTATTTTTTAGGATATATTCGAGATTTGTTGTGTTTAACGTATATAATAAGTTATTATATAGAGAGAGCTGTAGCTATAATGTAGTATAATTGATTAATTGTACAATAATTGCTGTACTTTTCTCTGAACATATAAAATAATATCAAGCATCTAACTAATATAGAAATCAATTAGTGAATTCGTCTGCAAATAAATTCGTTATATTTTGTTGAGTTTCAGCCACAATTAGAAACCATAATTGTTACCAGGATGCGGGACGTGAACCCAACTCAAATGCACCCCACCGACCTCTTTCCCCAACCTCCACCCTTATAGAGAGAGATCTTTAATTAGCTTGATAACTATTTATATTAAGTTAAGTTTTATTAGGCATATTTATAAATGAGTAATTAAAATAAAGTAAACTAAGATGTTCATCGTTTAATGTTCAAACTTAATTATAGGAAGGTTATGCTTAAGGAACATTAATTTTTCTGCCTTTTCTGCTGCCAGTCTGTTTCTCTTTTCATCATATATTAATCCAGCACTGCTAAATAATCTCTCGCTTGATACGTTTGTTGGAGGACAGGCTAAATGTTTCCTTGCAAGTTTACTCAAGTATGGATAGATATTCTGCGTATTTTTCCACCAACTAATAGGATTGTCACATGCAGCCAGGCGTTTTTCTTGGTGATAGCTCTCGATCATTTTTACTACATCTTTTGACATCGCGTAGGTCTCGTCATTGCTGCTTGACTCAAGAAACTGAGAGAGATTCTGTGATAGATTTGCTTGTTGAAGGTGTTGATTCTGTCACTGAAACTTTTATTCTTTTGGTGGGTGGCGAAGCGACAGATTCAAGAGATTGAAGCTCTTCAACTGCTTTGCCAAGTGATGATTTAACTCGTTCTAATGTACTAGGTGAAAATAACTTAGCTTTGTAACGTGGATCTAAGTAGGTTGCAAGAGAGTAACTTCATACAAGAACAGCCTCTCGTCTTGTCGCTTGCATCACTTTTGCGCACAATGAACTAGTTCTATTAATATAGTAGAATTTGATAATTTCCGCTTATTAATGACATTTTATCTCAACGGTCCACATCCGCACGACATCCGCAGTCCAAAGTGCGGATGCGGGTGCGAGAAAATGTGCGGATGTGACCTACATCACTAGTGTATATATATATATATATATATTATATATATATATATATATATATATATATTGCTGCTATCCGGCCCATCCCTAATTTAATATTCCTATTAGCAGTTGGCACACAAACGTGGCAGTCAGTTTCCTTTCTAAATGTTGTGGAGTTCATCAAGGTCACAATTGAAGGTTTTAATTTTTCCGTAGTTTGCAGCTGTAAATATTTTTTTTTTTAAAGATTTTAAGCCTCGGAAACAGCTCGATCATTTACAAAAGTGCATGGTGGCTGCATATAGGTCTTGTGGCCGTAACTGAGAATCGTTGCTCAATGGCCTAGGCCTAACATTAACAAGAACTATGTCAGAACGATATCACTGTCCCTACTAAATTTGTGACCTGATTCTTGCTCAAGATACATCGTCTTATGGTCATCAATGTGTGTGTGTGTGTGTGTGTGTGTGTGTGTGTGTGTGTGTGTGTGTGTGTGTGTGAAGTTCCAGCAATTTATGTTCAATTCAAAAATTATAATGTGGACTTCCATTTGTAACCTTGACCTTTAATGCAGGAACCTGATTCTTGCACTTGACACTTCGTGTTGCGATCATCAATATACGCGTGGTTTCATTAATTTACTATGTCGAGTGGTTCAAAAGTTATAGCCTGGACAGGAATGTGTGACGAACAGACGGATGAACAGACAAATGCAATTCAGTATGGCCGTCCAAATTTATTTGGTCAACACATAATTAATATAATTATATGCAATTTGAATAATTTTACGCGTTTTAATGTCAGTTATTAAATATTTACATACTTATCTATATTTTTTAGCCGAAATTGAAAAATTTATAGTTATTAACCCTTTAACAACGACTGCTACAAATTGGTAACGTTTCAAATACACGCATTCATAACTTAAACTTTTATATAAATAGGTTTCTCTAAAAAAGGGGTTTTGCAACAACATACACTCGTATATAAAAAGGTAGAAACGAAGTAAAGAGAATTAAAAATTAAAATAATGAAATTACGAAGTTTTTCGAGGAGCTCAACTCTTCATTCAGGTAAGACGACTGAATGAAGAAGAGTTGAGCTCTTCGAAAAGCTTCATAATTTCTCTTAATTATTTTTTTTTTTTTTTTTTTTTTTTTTTTTAATTGGGATTTTTAACTATATATATATATATAGAGAGAGAGAGAGAGAGAGAGAGAGAGTTATTAGCTCCTTGGAACTATTCAAGAATCGATTATTTCATGATGTCAAACTCGTGAGACTCGGACTTATCATCAGTAAACAAACTACGCCGTTCTTAATTTACAGAAACTTTAAAAAAAAAACTAAACGATCCACATTTTGACGACTTACGAACAACGTAAGGATACAATTACATAGGCCTAAACCGTACACAGTTTATAATCGAAATTCGAGTACACTCCTTGACCTTCGTACGAACTGAAATTCACTCTTCCTAATGACGCAAGCGAGGAAATAGCCCCCTTTTTTTTTTAATGAATCATAATATCCTTTATTCCAGGCAAGTGAAACAAATGAAACGAGTGAAACACTGACTTGACTTATAAAGTAAAGCAAATGTAGTAATTGATCTTCCCTTTTGAAGCCACGGACAGTGTTGCCATTTCTACAGATTTTATGCTTTGTTTCAGATTTTTCCCCTAAAATGGCCGAAATCTACAGATTTCTAAAATTTATGATTTTTTTTATGCTTCTTTTCAGATTTTCCTTCAAAATTGGCAAAATTTGCCGATTTCTGAGATTGAGTTTTTTTTTACTAACCACTATGGACTACACTGAATATTACAGTAATATTACTGAGTTTCTCCATGAGAACCAACAAATTATTTTCGTGCGCCACCTGTCAGTAGAGAGTGGCAACATAACATAAACACGCCACACTCAGCTGACTGTGCGTCGGTTCTTACTAAGTCATCAACAAAAGACACTGCTAAAGAAAGCAAAGGGTGGAATCTACAGTACAGATAAATAGCCGTTGTTGTTGTTAATGATAATGTTCATTCCATCATTCCAGTACACCACAAAATTATGAATTTTATTGAATTCCTTTTTCCATTTTGTATATATGCATCCTTATTTTGTTGTTGTATACTTATTCTTTCTATTTGCTGCTTTTTGTCTAGATCATTCTTAAACTGGCCTATAGACGTAGCTTGAATAGTATTCTGGTTTAAAATATTCAGTTTATCTACCTTTAAACACAAAACTTACTGAATGAATTGACCATTTTTGTATTTCTGTTTGGAATTATGAATATTATTGTATATGTTACTTACAAAAATAAACTTTAAAATCAAATGGTAGTTTACAGATTTTGTCTACAGATATTTTTATTGAAACTACAGATTTCTACAGATATTTTGACACCAATCTTCAGATTATCATTATTTTTGGATGGCAACGCTGGCCACGGAACAGAAGTTCGTATTATTATTATTATGAGAAGCCGGGGCAGAAAGTGTTGAAAAATTCATTCAAAGTAGACGACAAAGCTTTTAACTGTAGAGAGACTAAAGAATATAAATATATATATTATATATATTATATATTTATATATATATATATATATATATATATATATATATATCCTAAGAGTAAGTTCTTAAAATGCGAGTCACGCAAAGGTTTACAACATAGATTAAATTAACTTACCTATGTAGAGATACTTTAGGGGGCTATCTCTTCATTGCAATACACCTGCCACACGGAGGCCCTGCAAAGTTGAAAAAGCTATAAATTATCGAGACACTGTATTACCTCCATGACGAGGACTGAAATGTGTATAAAAACGTGATAGGCCTCAAAGGCTATCCTAAAATTGGTTGCGTACAACCCTAATACAACTCCAGTCAAATGGAGAAAATCCGATCGCTACCACAAATTTGTCAATATTTTATTGGTAAATACATAACCTTTTCCAACATGTTGAAATTAGACGAAGTCCTATTTTGTTTAAGTATATGGAAACAGCACCAATACATTAATTAATACATTTACTAAGTTCGTACCTGAAAATCATTTCTGGTCAGTCATCACGACATTAAAAATAATCTGTTTTCGAATTGGCAATTACCGGTACACCTGACCGACGCGCAATTATCAAGTGTGTGTGTGTGTGTCAAAATAAGAAGCAAGGTTTCAACCATGAAAATTATATAGGAGGAGGGATGCCAATTGTTGGTTTTCAAATCAAATAAACACATTTTGATGGGAAGGTGAGCTGAAACAAAGACCTTTTTTTTCTTCTTTTTTACTAAAGCCTCACTCGGGATTAAGACATTTAATCGACTTCACATTCAATCAATAAGTATATTATTGTCGGTTAGACTAAGTTAGGCAAAGCAGAGGTTAGATTACGTTTTGTTAGTTTTTTTAGTGTCGATGTTATGGTCTTATCGATCTCATGGGTAGACCGCCTCATCATGGTTCACTGGATAATGTTAAAGTAGATGGATCTAAGATTTGTAATAATAATAATAATTAATAAATTATATATATATATATATATATATATATATATATATATGCTGCAAACCCACAAGGAAAAAGAAAAAGATTCTACGGTCTTTCGTGTATTCAGAGCTACACCTCGTCAGGGAATGAAGAGAAAAGGAAGGATGCCCATAAATATATACAACGTAGGGGAAACCAAAGCAATTAGCATATACTTAGAATTAATGAGAGGCAGAAGGAATTTTAACAGGATATTGTCAATTTTATACATTCCCGCAGTGTTATTGAAATTGTTTTTAAAATGAATAAATGCACATTCTAGAATATTTATTTCTATTATATCTCTGTTTTTAACAAGCGCTTTAGAACTATCCCACTTGATGCTATGATTACATCTATACATATGGTTAAACAAAACATTGGAATTATTAGCTATTTTACCCTAATATCTAACGTTTTATCCGTTTGGCCTATATATACTGAGTTACATTGTGTACATTCAATCTAATACACACAACCAACAACATTTTCTGGGCTATTCTTTATTAGGCATGATTTAACAGTATTATTATACTTAAAAACTACATTGATGCCAATTGCTTTAAGTAAAGTCGGGAGATACTGAAAATTAACATGGTAAGGTAGGCTAAGGATATTTTTACGCTCAAATTCCTTTACAGTTACATTATATTATAATACCTATTCTTGGCTTTCCTAAGACAGTTATCTAAAAATGAAATAGGATAACATAATTTAGTACCAATATTCATGATATTGCATAACTCGGAATCTAAAAATTCAGGACTGACAACTCTCAATGCTCTAAGAAACATAGCAGAGAAAATAGAGGATTTAATCGAGGGATGATGGTCAGAATAAAAATGCACGTAAGAGTTATTATTAGTAGGCTCGCGATAGACTTCAAATTTGAACTGATTAGAGCATCTCCAAATTTTTAGATCCAGAAAAGATAGGCTTCCATCATTTTCTTTATCAACTGTGAACTTAATAGATGGGACTAAATTGATGAGCCTACCAAGAAATAAGTCAACATCCAAATTATTAGGCCAAAGGCATAAAATATCATCTATATACCTGTACCAAACCAGGTTAAAATTAACAATCGAAGGCAAAATTCTACTTTCAAAAAATTCCATATATAAATTAGCTAGTACAGGTGAAAGGGGATTTCCCATCGCCAATCCAAACGACATAGCATAAAACTTATTTTCAAACTGAAATTTACAATCTTTGACACAAAGCCTAATTAACTCAATTAAGAGTGGTGTTGAACAGGGAAAGAATATCCAGAGATCTTATCTTTTAAAAAATCAAGTAGGTCATCAACAGGGACTTTTGTGAATAACGAGCATACATCAAAGCTTACCAATTTGAAATTAGGGTCATTAGGAAACTTCAGTTTGTCAATAAGATCCATGCTATTTACAATATGACTTAGAAATAGAACCAACTAACGGCGTTAATAAACTAACTAACCATTTAGATAGCTTATAGGTTACGGAGCCTACTGAGCTAACAATAGGCCTCATGGGATTATTAACTGTGTGTGTTTTTACTAAGCCGTACAGATATGGTAGTGACGGATTGATACTAAGAAACTACTGCGAAAACCAATTGTAGTTGTTTTTTAATATTTCTCTTAATTTTATGTTAAACATTTTATTAACATCCTCCAATGGGTCTCTATTTAGAGGTTTGTACGTGTCGCGATCACTCAATAACGTATTCATCTTTTCAACATAACGTGTTTAAATTTCTCAGTGTTAAACTTCATATTGTTGTTGTCTTCCGTCCATTTGTAGATTCTGTTTATGTCGGTTTGTAGAGATCCTATATCTTCTGGGTTTCTTATTTTTCTACTGATCTTTGTGTCATCCGCAAAGGATGTTACTGTGCTGTCTCTGGTAACGTCCTCATCTATGTCAGTTAGCATGATTATAGAGAGTAGTGGAGCTAATACTGTTCTTTGTGGTACTGAGCTGAGGACCTCTGATTCTGGTGAAGATACTCTTGTACTATAACGACTTGCCACCGCTCACTAAGGAAATTATACGGTATATCCATTTCCCTACTTTTCCTGTTATTCCCATATATTTCAGTTTATGTATTATGATTCCATGGTCACACTTGTCGAACGCTTTGGCAAAGTCTGTGTATATTACATCATAGTTTTCATTACTTTCAAGTACATCAATAATGTTGTTGTTGTTGTGTTCCATTAGTTGTGATAGGCATGATCTGCCTGACCGAAACCAGTGTTGGTTATCGTTGAATTTTTTCCGAGTTTCCAAAAAGTCATAGATTTTCTGTCTAACTATTCTTTCAAATATTTTAGTGAGACGAGATGTAAGCGACACTGGCCTATAGTTTTTGGCCTCAGATCGATCTTCTCCTGTATATATTGGGACTATGTTTGCGCTCTGCAGGATGCCCGGTATTTCTCCCATGTCTAGTGATCGTCTCCATATCCAGTATAAGGGTTCAGCGATTGCATTCTTGCAGTTTTTGATCAATGTGGCATTCCATATATTATATATATATATATCTATATCTGCTAAACTTACAGAGTAAAAGTTCCATGCGTCGCTCTCTTCACAAGGTCAAGCTGGTGACCCCACCTACAGGCCTGGCCTGATGGAGGAGCGAGTTGCTTTCTTGCAATCTCCATCGCACATAGCCAAGCACACCCGGCTCATCTGGTATCGTCCTGAGACAGGCATCTAATCTTCTTTAGACGATTTCAACTTTGACCCCTGTCACGTTCCTGAGGTCCTTTGGAAGCTGGTTAAAAAGTCTTAGCCCCCTGACAACCAAGCTATTTTCTTGTAAACTGGGCCTTTTACCTTTCCTATTTTCCAGTGTTGTTTGTATGTTAGTTGGGTTTAGTTTGAGGTTAGGTAGC
The DNA here is from genome assembly GCA_023014485.1 of Bathynomus jamesi. NCBI lineage: Eukaryota > Metazoa > Arthropoda > Malacostraca > Isopoda > Cirolanidae > Bathynomus > Bathynomus jamesi. The sequence continues at coordinate 199,223 of JAJOZX010004739.1, forward strand.
AGTTTTTCCATTATTTTCCATATGTAAATTATGGTGTGTATCTTTCACTCTTCTTCTTTCCATTGGATACAGATTTAATTTACTGGACATGGCCTTTCCCAGTAGTAGAGTTCTTTGCAGCCATCAATCTTGGCCGTAAAATACCTCTGGACTACTTCGTTTATTATTTTCTTCTTTTTGGTATGGAGACGTAAAGACTGAGCAAAATTCAAGTTTGGGTATGATCAGTGTTTTCAGCAGAGGAATCACCACCACCTTCTCGTCCCTTCTACTGAGGGTTCTTAGAAGCTGTCTCGTAACTCATTTTGCTTTATTTATCGTTATCCAATTCTGTTTCAAATTTTTGCATCATCGGTCATTACTACCCCCGAAATCTTCTGCTTTCGTACTTATCTGAATTTCCTATCTATCTCGGCCATGATATGCTGTGTTTTTCAACATTTCTTCCATATATATCAAGAGCCGAAATTGTTTCTTGTTAAAATTAGTTATTTGTCCTCTAAATATTTGTCTATTCTGTTTGTCCCCCGCTGTAGGACTTCCACCTCTATTGCATTGACGATTTTTCTGCCGATTTTGTATCATCAGCAAAGGATGTTGCTATACTGTTGTCGTCTACTTCATTGTCTATGTCTGTCAGCATGATAATGAACAGGCGTGGGGCTAATACTGTTCCTTGTGGAACTGAGCTGTGTACTTCCGATTCTGATGATCGGATTTTTACAGCTTGCTGCCGTTCCCTGAGGAAGTTCTAGAGCGGAAGTTCCCAACCTTTTTTCGGCTGCGTACCCCTCGATGGCTTCGGCAAGTGCCCCGGTACTACCCCCTACTCAAAATTGCTCAAAAGACAGTAACTGCTACACCGTCTTTTGGGAGTACTTTTCCATGTGAGTTAGTTTCAAAGCAGGATGCCGCGTACCCCCATTTGGGAACCCTGTTTAGAGCCATTTTCCCACTTTGCCTATTATTCCCATGCGTTTCATTTTATATGCTATTATGTCGTGATCATACCGAATGCTTCAGCAAAATCCGGTATATTACATCGTAATTATCATTGCTCTCAAATGAGTCTATGATATTGTTAGTGTTCTATTAGTTGTGATAGGCACGATCTTCCTGATCGGAATCCGTACTGGTTCTCATTGAATCTTTTCTCTATCTCCAAAGAGTCATATTTTCTCACTGACTACTCTTTCAAATATTTTGTGATGTCAATGACAACGATCTATAGTTCTTTGCTCGAAACCTCTCTCCCCATTTATATGCAAGAGCAATGGTTCGCTCATTTAAGTATGCTCGATATTTCCCTTCATGTCCAGGGATCTTCTTCATATCCAATGAAGGGATGTAGCTATTTCGTTCTTACAGTTTTTAATCCACAAGGCATTCCATTTGTCCTCGCCTGCAGCTGAATGCGATTTAATTTGTCCCATAGCCTTCGCTATATCTTCTACAGTATATTCAAAATCAGTTATACGTTCTCTACTCAATTCCCCTTCAAAAAAGATATTCCTCTCAGGTATTGCTTTGTCTCTAATTGGGGTACTGAAAGCCGAGTCATAGTGGCCAGGGTTGGCCATATATGTACTTACTTTTGCCAATCATCATTGCAAGAGTTATGTATTTTTCTTAAAATGTATACTGTATATTAAATACACTGTATACAGTGAGATGGTATTTAGTTACCTAGTAGAGTAGACTAGTGGAAAATAAAAAGTTATCTAACAAGTTCAACTGAAATTAATTATTTCATGGTGATTAAAAAATAAGTTTAGCAAGTTATATTTATGGCTTCTAACTTAGGTCTAAGATATATATATAAAACTTTAATACCAGCTATTAACTACCCGCAGTGGTCGGGGAACAGGGGTAAATTACCCAAATGGGGTAAATTTAAAACTTTTGGGGGTAATGCGTGCGGTATGAGAGAGACTGCTGATATTTTTTTCATATATTTTTATTTTAGTTACATAAATGTGGCGTTATTCTAAATTTTAGAATATTACGAATTTACGTCCTGATTACGTCCTCAAATATATTTTGGGGTAATACCCAAAAAAGTTCGCCGACCACTGAACTACCGCATTCATAATTCTTTAAAACCATAGTGTAAGAAATAACAGAATTACTAATCCATTATGATATTTATATTGAAAAATGCATAAATAAACAAAAAAATTGCCCCCCCCCCAAACCAGGTGGGTTAGGGGAGTTTTCCAGCCCTGATAGCGAGTCTTAATATTTTGGATATTTCTTTTAGATAATCGGTTAGCTGTTCTTCTCTTGTGCCCCTTGTCCTGGTATATATATACATTTCTTCCCATTCTTTTGTATTCTATAAATGGGAAATTAAAATCACCTCAGAGTATTATATCCGGGAATTGGGTGTTTAAGGACTTTATTAGGGTTCTGATGTCGGCAATGGCTTCAGAGAACTTTGTAATTGGAGTTAAATTTTTAAATTTTTACTGCTCAGGGCTCCACGTAGATGTTTCATTTACTTATTATTGTCACTGTCATATAGTGGCCAAACCCCGGCTCTCGAGACAATTTTGTTTTTATTGTATTTATCATAAAAAACAAAATTCATAATACAAGTATGATTTTTTTTCACAAAAAAAATATGAAAAAAAACAAGGAAAATTTAATTGACAATAAAATGCGTCATGCGTACGGCAATTTCTTTTGCGTGACAGGCACTAAGCGGGATAATTACATAAACACCACCAATCGCTACTCACCAGTGTCCAGTACCCCTCGAGCTACCCTGCGGGCCGCGTGTAGTAACGAGTGAGTGTTTTAAAATTGGCTTCTTAGATCAAATAGTGGCTATTTTTCTCAGCTATACAAGTGAAAGTTATACAACCCCTTAGTTGATTAAAATGACTGAGCAGACAAAGTGTAAGAAACGGGAATATGAAGAAGAAAATAGTTTTAAACAGGAGTGGGAGGAGAGCTTTGCCTTTACTGTTAAGGGTGGGAAACCTGTCTTATCTGCCACGTCGCACTCAATCACTTTAAAGCCAGTAACTTAAAGCGTCATCATGAAACTAACCATAAAAATTTTATTACGGAATTTCCTCCCAAATCAGAATTGCGGAAGACTAAGTTAACAATGTTGAAATCTAGCCTAGTTGCCCAACAAACTGTACTTTCATCATTGTGTAAGACAGCTGACTTAACTACTGAAGCTAGTTTTGTTATGGCATGGAATATTGCTCGTGCTCAACTTCCCTACAGTAGTGGAGAATTTGTGAAGAATATTGCCGATGTTGCGGCAATTCTCGCTCCAGATAAAGCTTCGAGAACAAATAGCAAGTATTTCTATTTCCCGCCACACGAAGAGACGTATTTCCCAGATCAGTGCTGAAATTACATGCTCGTTGCAGAGTGATTTGACGAATTCTGTTGCATTCAGTTTGGCCCTCGATGAATCCACAGATATTAAAGATAACCCTCAACTGGCGATATTTGTTCGTTGTTACTGGCGATGGAAATGTGAAAGAACAACTCTTGGACTTAATGACCCTAAGAGAGAAAACCAGAGGGGTTGACAAAGAACGCACTTGACGAGGCATTATCAAATGCTCAAGTACCATTGAATAAACTTGTCAGTGTTGCAACAGATGGAGCACCAGCTATGGTAGGACAAAATGTAGGCCTAGTTGGGCTCTTGACACGCGATCCCAAGTATTCTGTGTCTCTCTTTATTCACTGTATCATTCACCGTGGTCATTTGGTAAGCAAGTACTTTCGGTATGACAGTGTTACGAAATGTGTTCTAGAAATTGTGAATTTCATTCGTTCAAATGCAAAAACGCACCGAGCGTTTAGAAAATTTTATCGAGGAGCTGGATCTTCAAGATAAGCCAGATGACCTTTCATTCTACTGTATTGTAAGGTGGTTATCAACTAGTAATCTCCTGAATAGGTTTGTTGCACTGTTGGAGCCTATCATTGATTTGAAAGATAAGGGAAAGTCATACCCACAACTAGAAGATCACGAATGGGTGCAGGATCTGGCTTTTTACTATGTAATACAACACCTTCAAAACCTAAATTTGGCACTTCAGGGAAAGGATAAGGTCATTTCTGACCTTACACAGTTTTCAGTTTCCAGAATAAAATAAAGCTAAAGATAGTAAATTGGAGGAATACAAAAGGTAAATTAGAAGGACTAATTGATGATTTTCAGTTCAGGTTTGATGAACTAAAGCAGCTAAAACAAGGCTTCGAATTTCTTGTAAATCCTTTCCTGATTGATGTCGTCAACGATGGGTGTCCTGTTACCACACCTTTTGTTACGGAAGCTGCTTCAATACAAACAGAACTTTTGGAGCTACAGGAGGACGTGGGTTTAAAGTTGATACATGAAAGCTTATCTGCAGTTGGGTTTTGGAAGCAAGTACCAGAAACAAAGTATCATCTCAGGAAAACCAGTTTCCGACTTCAGTTTTTGGGACAACTTATTGCTGTGAAGCACTCTTCTCGATAATGAAGTTTGTAAAGTCAAAACATCGTGCTGCCCTCACTAACGAACACCTGACTGAGCTTCTTCATACCGCCTTAACATCACATCAGCCAGACTTTAAAGCATTAACAGCCAAAATGAAGACCCAAACTAAGCCTTCTACAAGTAGTAATTAAACAATTTAATAATGTGAGTATAACTACATGTACTGTATATGTTTTTAATAATTAAATTCTTTTTAAAATATTTTGCGGCTCTCGTACATCTGAAAAACGTCGTATGTGGCTCTTGAGTCTAGTAAACTTGGCCACCCCTGTGATATATACTCTCACGTATGTATATAGCACCCACGTTTCCGTCTTTCTGTTCTGTTAACTCGTAGTACGTTATAACCATCAATTTTATTTCTTTTTCATCTATGTAGTATCCGCATTTTTCACAATCTCGTTGGCAGTATTTAAGATGTGTTTCTGCGAAACATGCGATGCCAGTCCTCGTTTCTTCCATAAATCCTTGCAGGTACAAAACTTTGTTTATCGTGTGATTCAGCAGTAGCCCTTGAATATTTGCAAGGACTATATTTAAGTTTCCTATTTAGCGTTGTCCTTCGAGTATTCAAAATTCAAAATTCGCTACTTGGTTTGTATTCACAGGTTTCTTGCCATTTTTCCTCTTGTCCCTCGAGTTTGTTGGGAGGTGATGATCTAGTAACATTTCTTACCATATTTGCAGACCCCGTGGCCTGAACCAAACCTCGTTAGTTACGGTACCGATTAATACGTAAACTGCCCTAATCTGTTTTAAGCACGACATAGCGCTGAAAAAGTTACAAAAAGCTTAAGACTCAACTTGGATTCACACTATATCGTTAAACTGATCTTACCAAGCGTGAGCATTTTTACATTTCAATCTATACTTTCAACGTAAATCCACGGACGAAAATAGTTTTTTGGCGCGTTATGAAATATATATAGAGAGAGTTGTTGACACGTATACATCTATAGACACCATTTGGATCAAGTAAAGATAAGCACCCCTTTTCGCTCTCGGGGTGCTTATCTTTACTTGCTCAATATTCTCAAACTGAACAAAAGTAAACAACCTGTACTAAAATAACCCAAAATGTACCAACCACCCACTCGCCCCTCCTTCCTCTTTGACGTCAGAGGAATTTGGTATTGTTGATTCATCTACAATACCTTCTTTGGGGTATATGGAGATCGTCGACTCACGCAACGCTGAAACCCTGTTACCAATAATTAAGAAAGTGGTGCTGCAAGGAACAATTACTCATAGTGACCAGTGGAAAGCTTATGTTAATATTGAGAGAGATCTTGGCTATCTGCATCGGACAGTTAAGCATTCCTTGAACTTTGTTGATAAAACCACTGGCGTGCACACTCAAGCAAGAGAGTTACTGGAATAAGCATAAGTTGCGAATTAAAAGTATGCTTGGTTGTAAAAGAGAATTTTTGCATTCATACCTACAAGAATTCATGTGGCGGGAAAGAAATGCAGATGATACTTTTTTTCGTTTCTGCTCAACTATTGCTAGCGAATACACTTTTCAATAACAATTCTTTTATCATTTTAACTTTTTAATCGTACTTATATTTTGGCTAATAAAATTATTTCACCTTTTGTTTTTAGGCTAATAAAATTATTTCATCCTTTTGTTTTTTTTTACTTTCGGGATATGTAAGGTTAGGTTCACAGTTCTTCGCTTTCAATCAGAGTAAATACTTGGGGGTGCCTATCTTTACTTGCTTAATGTTTGGGGTGCCTATCTTTACTTGCTTAATGTTGGGGGTGCCTATCTTTACTTGCTTAATGTTGGGGGTGCCTATCTTTACTTGCTTAATGTTGGGGGTGCCTATCTTTACTTGCTTAATGTTGGGGGTGCTTAAGTTTACTAGATACCTTTCGGGGTGCTTATCTTTACTTGATCCCACCATTTTATTCATACAACACTTTATTAATGGTAACATGAATGAAAGAAGTGACAACCGAAATGACACGACTCAATACTTCAGAATGATTTCCCTTGAGCTTCTTTAACGCAGAAATGTGGTCAAGCATCCATTTAATAAGATGTGAAATTTTCTCTTGCGGAATTTTATCCCACTCCGACTTCAAAATGTCAATCAAGTCTTGTCTGAAAGTGGATTTATTAAACGTTTTCCTCAATGCCAAGCCTAAGAGACTCTACACTTGTTCAATAGGAGGGGGGGGGGGGGGGGGGGGGGGGGGTCATATTCGGCAAATGACCGGGCCACTGCAGCATTGCAGTCGTCGGATGCCTTGATCGTCGTTCTATCGTTGAGTTTATGATGGGTGTTCACGTGTGTGTGTGTGTGTGTGTGTGTGTGTGTGGGTGTGTGTGTGTGTGTGTGGGTGTGTGGGTGTGTGTGTGGGGGGTGGGGGGGTGGGGGGGGGGTTGTGAACACAAAATTGGCCACTAAAGCGCGGTACAAATTTAAATTAACAAACTCGGTGATATGCAACAAATGTAAATACAGGGTAAAATACTCGTATGCATGTACACCACCATATTCACTTGCGTTACTTTATGAAGACCCTGTATAAACTTTAAACAACTATATATATATATATTAGTGATGGGACGATACCAAAATTTTTAACGATTCCGATACCACTAAAAAGTCTCGATTCCGATTCTCAATATTTTTAAATATAATTCTATACTTGTTTTTCTGGAAATTGTCATATTTTACTCTGGTAAGATTAACTATTTACATTATGAGTATGGTAATATAAATTATAAATTATAATAGATTGGTTTAAAAATAAAAATCAACTGTAAGTTGTAACAATTCATTTTAATCTTCTTGATTACACATCATGGATATACATGTTTTAATGTATAGCTACAATACAATAAAAATAAAATTTGTTATCCTCTTTCATTTAAATTTTAAAGTTTACATTGCAAAACTGGTTCAATTAAAAGTTAAAGAATCGTTTTAAGAATCGGAAATCATGGTACAATTCTCTCGATTCCGATTCCTGAAAAATGCTCGATTCTTCCGATTCTCATTAATCGTCCCATCACTAATATATATATATATATATATATATATATATATATATATATATATATATATATATATTATATATATATATATATATATATATATATATATATATATATATATATACAGGGTGGGCCGTAAGTTTCCATACATAGGAAAAATTAAACGTTTGTTTTATGTTCAGATACCCTAAGAATATGCGTTTGACGTAAGATCTTGTTTACTGATGAAGCAAATTTTTACGTCAATGGAGAGGTTAATCGGCAAAACATACGTTATTGGAGTAATGCTAACCCTAACTGGCTGAGTCCGACGAAGATGCAAGGTGCCGGTAAAGTGATGGTGTGGGCCGGATATGGGGTGACAGAATTATTGGACCAATTTTTCTCAGTGGAAATCTTAATGCCGAAAGGTATCTTAACATGTTGCAAGAAGAGATTTTCCCATCCCTGCTAAACGAGGAAGGTAACTTCCCAGTTTACTTCCAGCAAGATGGAGCTCCACCTCATTATGGTCTTCACGTGCGTCGGTATTTGGATCAGCAGCAGTTTCCGGATGCTTGGATTGGTCGGCGTGGTCCTGTGGAGTGGCCTCCCAGATCCCCAGATCTCACCCCCCTTGATTTCTATCTTTGGGGGCACTGAAGGCCATGGTGTATCAGGAAAAGATACGAGACATAAATCATCTAAAGGAACGTATCACCAACGCCATTACAAGCATAACGTCAACTGTGCTAATGCGTGTTCATCAACAGTGGGGAACACGTATTGAAATGTGTTTTCAAAACAATGGGCAACCATGTAGAGCATATTATATAAATAAAAATGGTTGTCCATAAAAAAATGTTTATTTTTCCTATGTATGGAAACTTACGGCCCACCCTGTATATATATATATATATATGATGAATAAAACCGAAAGGAAAAAAGAAACACAAAGGGGTGCTCAAGCGCTTTCGTCTAATGACATCCTCAGGATGTTTCTTTTTTCCTTCGTGGTTTTATTCATCATAAATACTTTTCACGTGTCACTTTCGTGAAATAATTTTTCATATATATATATATATACAACTCGCAATAATAACGCCTTGAAAAGACCAAATAAGGATATATTATCAGATTCGAATTCAGGCATTATCTTGTAAAAGGAAACTTAAAAAGTAGGTAGATAGTACAGTTCAAGCCCTAATTCAATTTTTTCTCTCTTTGGCATTATAAAAGGAGACATTGAGAAGGCCCAAGTCAGTCAGTTTTGCTCCGTTGAGAGGTTCAGCTCTCATCGTCCCCTTACCGGGTTCGATCCGCGGATTTTGTTTTAAGCGTTTGTACCATTGATGGACTCCAGTTCTTGAGGTTTTCATAATTTACTCCGATATAATTATTTCAAGTACAAAACTGGAAACTCGTTTTAGACTTTTGAAACGACGTTTTCTTTTAAATTTATTTTTGTATAAACTATTTTAATTTTTTAATCAAGTAGGGTAAAGTTGCCAATGGTCGCACATCGGTTCTAATGTCGTGTATTTGATTAAAAAAAAAAAAATCCCCACAAAATACTGTTACAGTAAGTAACGTTTGATATGAATTTTATTTCCTTTACTGTAACAGTATTTTGTTGGGAGTTTTTTTTTCGAAGTTAAATGCGCGACCATTGGTAAGTTTACCCTATCTTTGAAGTTTAAAATTTGAGCAAATCTTCATTTTGTAAATAAAAATCAAAACTCTCTCTATGTTTATCTCAACCTTGCTGGCGGACATTCTTAGCGTCGCACAGTGCCACAAATGGGTTAAAAAACGGCCAAAATTATTTTTTTACAATTGTACTTAGTTTTATGTAGTTGAAATGTTTAATTATGATTTATTTTAATAAAAAATTATGTTTAGTACCTTTTGTATATATACTGGTCAAAAAAAGAAACGCAATTTTTGAGATTTATTAATAAACATGAGGACTCAGTATATAGTAAATGATTCTTTAACATAACAAACAGTCAATAACGCGTATGGCCACCCCTAGCCATAATGCAGGCTTGGAGTCTGGCCCTCATCGACCTCAACAGTCTCTGCAGGAAAGCAACAGGGATGGCCCTCCACTCTTCAATAATTGCATTGGTCAGTTCCCTGATGTTCTGTGGCTGATGCTGACGTCTGCGAACTCGCCGTTCAAGTTCATCCCATGCGTGCTCTATCGGTGACATGTCTGGGCTGAAGGCTGGCCATGGTAAGGTCTGCACCTATTGTCCCTGCAGGTACGCCTGCACTATCCTGGCTGCATGAGGTCTGGCATTGTCCTGTTGCAGGAGCACCAATTCTGGATGTTGCCTCATGAATGGAAGAACATGTGGGTGAAGAATCTCATCCCTGTAGCGCTGGTCAGTCAGAGCTGATAGGCCCACGATAGGTCACGGTGCTGATAGGCCCATTGCAGGCGTCGTTGCCTTCTTGCATCAGTGAGAAAAGGACCTCTGTAAGGCCTGCGGGATCGGAGTCCTGCATTACGGAGTCGGTTTCTGACGGTCTGGTCACTAATTCTGTTGTTGTGGATACCAGGTGTCTCTCTGGCTGTCTGACGAGCATTCCGCTGCCGATGACGCAGGTGCTGCAGTACAATGTGGCGATCCTGGCGTTGGGTCGTCACATGAGGTCGCCCACGTCTTGGCAGGTCCTGAACACTTCCTGTGGCATTGTACCGTCTAACAAGCCTAGAGATTGTGCTGGGATGCACATGCATTCGTTGTGCAACTTGGACAGCAGACATGCCTGCATCCAACATGCCCAAGGCACGACCTCTGTTGACCTCTGAGAGTCGTGGCATGCCTCAATCGCGGGAAAAAGTTTGGTTTTCTCAACGGGCAGTGTGTATTCTGTGAAGTCAAAGAAAAAATGCATGCCTTCATAAAGAATACATTCAATTTAATCTCTGTTTATTGTTTGTAACAAAATGGCGTCTTAGCCGGGATTAGTCAGGTTTAAAAACATGCACTAAGTGGCTTTAAAAGATTTGAACAAACATTTAACCATAATCTTGAAACTGTGATAATACCACTAACAACTTAAATTTTACACCATATGCAAGCTAATTGCGTTTCTTTTTTTGACCAGTATATGTAATGGTGACATATTGAGTGGTTTTTCTATAAATAATAATAATATTCCAAATCAATAGGTTATGACCTACTGTAGTTAAGTTTCTCAAATTACTAAAAATATACTAAACAGATAATTGTTAATTAGGCCTATGTTTTGCAGATTTTGTCAAATGACATACTAAAATAAGTATGGTTTCATTTTAATCACTATAATTAATGCTATCTTTTTAGTTTTCAATAAAAAAATATGCATGAAAATGTTCTAAACTGTTTATTCTTTCAATAGAACTAAGCAGAACATGAAACTACAGACAATTTTTTGTGATATAGTAACTTCAAGTAAGTTGTTAGAACAAACATATTTTGTCCCCTCCAAGATATTTTAAGATAATGTATATTATTTCGTAGATTTTTCTTGCCTTAATGTAAGAGAATAAAATTTCAAATACTTAAATCAGTAAGTAGAAGTGTTTTATTTTGATGTGGAAATGGTTTTAATAGAATTTACTTAAATTTGTTATTTTTTGTTTTTGGCTGTTTCTTAACCCATTTGTGGCACTGTGCGTCGGGCTATTGATCAATTTAGATTGCACGCGATTGACCGAGACAACAAAAAGGAAGAAACAAGAGAAGACCACCTCGCTACACACACACACACACTTGATATTAGAGCAAAAGTTTGACATATCGTAGTGATGGTACCTTTGTCTCGCATACTTATATTCGAAATTTGTACCAAAATGTCTGATATTGTATGGCCTTAATTTTTATTTCTAAATTTAGTAGTATTAATATGACTAGTTACAATTTCTTAGTATTTATATTAATCATTTTTAGAATTAATGTAAACTTAGAAGATTACTGCCCTCTGTGGGGAGAAAAAAATTACCCACTCCACCCCGACCCCCTAAAGTTGCTCAAGTATTTGCAATGAAGTTCAAACACGATCAAACCTCAATATGTGTTGCCTTTTCTAGAAAATTGAAGATACAGATTGCCTACTAATGACGACAACGTGAATCACTTTACCATGTACAATACCAGTCGTCGTCTCAGCCCTACACCCTTGGCACGCAAACATACAGTATGCATTCCCAGTAAGCCAATTCGCGATCATTCCATTCAGCCAAAAGGTTAAGTGCCAAACTAAAAGTAAACATCAATACTATCAAGTCTCCCATAAGTAATGTCGTTTTTTTAGATTGGAATTTGAAGGACAAAAAAAAAAAAAAAACTTTTTAATTTAGTATATATTTTCCATCGGAATCAATGACACTCTGCCAATGTCCGACGAGCTTTTCAATGCCATGTTTATAAAATTCAGGCGGTTTTGAGGCAAAAAAAGTACAAAGACTGGTGTGCAGGTCATCTAAACTCTAAAGTACCGTACCTAGTATAGTTTCTCATCAAGATAGTTTTGCAGACTCCTGAAGAGATGATAATCTGAAGGCGCAAGGTCCGGAGAATATGGAGGATGTGGAAGTTTTTCCCACCCAAGCTCCTCAATTTTTGCAGAAGTGATCCGAGTGGTATGAGGACGTGCGTTGTCGTGGTGGAACACGATTCCTTTCCAATTAACCAAAGGTGGTCTCTTTTCTTTTAGTGCCATGTTCAATCGATCCAGTTGTTGACAGTAGACTTCAGCGGTGATTGTTTGGTTGTGTTTGGTTTATCCCACCAAACAGTAAGCAACACCTTCCGAGGGTGAAGATTTGGTTTTGGCTGTGGTGTCGCTGGTTCTCCAGCACAAACCCACTGTCAACAGCGCTTAACATTCTGGTACAGTATCCACTTTTCATCACCAGTCACTAAACGGCGCAAAAACGGATCTTAGAGTTCACAGGAATGAAGAGCTGTGCTAATGTTTACCCGCACCCTCAGATTGTTTAGAGTAGCTAGTTAAATTTAGAGTGAAGTTTTAAAAGAAATAAAAGTGTCAGTTTATTTACTAAATGATGTTTATATTATAATACCACATCGTAAGTTATAACTATGGTTGCAAATGTGGACCTTTTCTGTTAAGACGGGGGGGGGGGGGGGGGGGGGGGTCATTCGACCACCACCACTGGCTATGGGCCTGTAATGTTACATACTTTTCTTTGGCAGTGGCACTAGACCTCAATTCTTTTATCCCCTCTGCACATTGTCTTAAGTATATTTTATTTATTGTTATTAATTAATGTTATTTTATATTTTCATATTTATTTTAATCTTTTATCCCATTCTATACTCTTTAGAATTACATTACATTTGGAAAACATGAAGCCACTTGGGTCTATCAAGGTTATTCAAGTCATGAGCTATATTTCATAGTAAAATTGCGCAAACTGCTTATCTAAAGTCAGCTAATTAACATACAACTATTTACAGAGCTACGAAAGTAGCCTACATAACTTAAGCTAAGAATAAACACTATTTATAATCTACAAACTGTCTCTCATTCATTACAGTGTTCAAAATTTTTCTTAAAACTAACTACGGAGCTACTATTTATCACATCAATAAGGAAAGTCATTCCAAAAATCTACTACTGTACTCTACTAGTGAAAAAGTATTTTTGTAGATCCAGTCTACGAGTCTGTTCTCTAATTTTGAACATAGAATTCCATCTGCCATTTACTAGCCCAAGCAACTAATCTATCAAATCTTTTTGTAGTTCATAAGAATTTTCTAGACCTATTTGTAACGGGAAACTACTTTTGTTTGTAGAATGACACTATTTCAATTGTTCTTTAACTTAACTCAATTTCTCCTACTTCAGTCATTGGTATGACCATTGAGTCACTCATAAATAGCACACGAGATAGATATATATATAATAATAGTACAAGGTAAAGATACTACGTACCATAGACTGAGTGAGTTGATATGGCAAGGGTAAGTTGCTACAAAATTGCAATATTTTCTACAGACCAAATTTTTTTGTATGCATTTTATTTGTTTTAAAGCACCTCAAAGGACCTGAACTCACCCGAATGGTATATCCATTTAAAGGGCAAGCCATATCAACTCAACCCAGTAACTGGGTGAGTTGATATAAACTTTAAAATTAAATAATTAAAAAAGTATTGGTGCTTATACTTTAATTATAGCTTGGTAGCTCTTACAATAGGTGATTAGGTCTGTCAAAATGAGCTAAATTCTCCTACAGAAATTTTCAGCAGAGTTGGAAAAAGTGAAAATTCCATATCAACTCGCCCCAGTTTATGGTAAATTATTAAACAATTTGTTCCTAATAAACTCTATCAAAAGAGTGAAGAGCAGCTTATCATGTGAAAAAATGGTAACTGAGCCATCAGAATGGAAGAGGAGGGAAAGTGGTAGCTACAGTAGTAAAAGTTGTTGAGATTTTTAGCTAGTTGCCAGAAAGAGCAAGAGGAATTAGAATTATATTACATAGTAAAGGTTTTGCCAAAATCCCAAAAGGAAGATGACCAAGAGCAAGATTATTGCCGTAATGTCTCCCATGTGGAACCCATAGTGAATCTGAAAGAAGATTGCAAGTAGAGAGGTGATTAAAAATCTTCTTTTGAAGATGATTCAAAAACTTTAGAAAGGCAAGAGATCAATGCAAATGATCAATAGTTGGAAGGTTGAGCAGTCACTCTTTTTTGGGACAGGCAGATGAGAGCAAACTTTCATCAGGAAAGAAGGAAAAGTACAAAATGAGTGTGTTTGTCAAGGCAGGGTGTCAGTATAGAACACAGTTCTTGAGAACAACAGGAGGGACCCCAACAGCAGGACCAAGCACCTTCCTAGAGTTGAGCCCAGATAAGACAGAAAAAACATCTTTGGAACAGATGCTAATTTCAGACAAAATTAAGTCAGAGGGAAGAAGCAATGGAAGAACAGCAGCAAGTAGAATCACCCAGGGTTGAGAGAGTTTGAGTGAAGAGTTCAGCTTATCAGGTGAAAAAATGGTAACTGAGCCATCAGAATGGAAGAGGAGGGAAAGTGGTAGCTACAGTAGTAAAAGTTGTTGAGATTTTTAGCTAGTTGCCAGAAAGAGCAAGAGGAATTAGAATTATATTACATTTCATTTGGAAAACATGAAGCCACTGGGGCTTATGAAGGTTAGCCAAGTCATGAGCTATAGGTTTTCACATTTATCTGATGAAAGAATTTTTGGAGAGTTGAAGAGGAGATTTTACATAATTCTGGGCAGAAATATAAACAGAGAGAGTCAGGAGTTGGATGGTGACAGTACCTTCTGAAAGCCTCATCTCCGATGTAGATAGCATTAGAACAAGTAAAGTTAAACCAAGGGGTTTTTTCATTAGTAGTATTTAAGGAATATGAAATACCGTATACAGTTATACACCTCCATGCCCAAGCAAATCGCCTCCACAATGTACTCAGCACATTAGGAGGGATCCCAGCCACAGAAGCAGTTAATCAATACATGGGAAATCAAAAATGTACTGCCTAAATGCCTCACACTCAGCAGCACCAAGTGCCAAAGGTGCCTCTAAAATTGTGGTCAGAGGAGCCCAATGCAGAAAAAAGTTTGACAGAGTAAGAGGAAGGGCGAGTCATTATTAAAAATAAATCCAGAATGTTGGACCTATCTCCAAGGCAATTGGAGATACAAGTGGGGTGCTGTACAATCTGCTCTAGGTCATTCAGGACAGAGAATAGTATACATGTATATAGGGTCAGGTAGAGTAATTTTGCAGCAAAATGAGATTCTCTCTATATTGTAGTAAGCATAATTAATGACTTCCAAATGTTACTGTACATTTTATATATTGAGGCCTTTGGCCACACCAACCCCTGCTTTGTTTTATTTAAATAACAACAGAGGGGTATAACACCCCACTGAAAATTGTTAATAAGCATGGCAAAATTACCCTGCCAGTGAAATAATATATATTGTCACCTTCCAATTTAAAAAAAATATATATATACACAAAAAAGCATCTGTGAGCAATCACTTATGAGTAGGGATGATTATAATGACATCCAATGAAGTCTAGGTGGTTACCTAATGAACTCCACTATTTTGGGGCTAAATACTGAGCAAACTTTCAGTCAATGGCATCCAGTGCAGATTTTGAGATGTAAAGAAGTTATGGTAATTATTGGTATTAGCATAATAATTACTCTTCACATTTTATTAATTAGATTTTTTTCAAAAATGTACAAAAAAAAAAAAATCTTCCTCCAAAGGACATTATTTTTTAGGGTATGGCTATTTACATATAAATTCTTCACTATGTAATGAAATTATCCCGCTTTACCATAATTTATAAAATTATAAAATGTAATACCTACTACTCATAATTAAGCTTGAAGAGTTCCATTTTATCACATACTGTATCAGAGTTTATTAACTCTGATATCACAACTATTAGGGGCACTCAATATATTTTGCCCCACCCTTTTCTTAGCTAAATAATAGGCCATGGGGCTGAAATGTCTTTTGGGCTGTAAGTTTGAACTTTCTGCACTTCACATAACCAGATTTTTCCAGTTTGAACCTCCCCTCCTTCTATAAAACCACTTTTAAACACCCTTGTATAAAACCAATGGTTAACACCATTTCAAAAATGACATCTTACATTGATGTGCATCGTAAACAGAGAGCCATTATCAAGTTCTTAACTGCAGAGAAGGAAGCACTTGGAAATATTCACAAATGTCTACAAAATATTTACAGAGATGCTGTTGTTGATCAAAGCACAGTGCAACATGCTAGCATCATCATTTGATCAAATTGGCACATCACATACAAGAAGCTATTACTGGAGCTAGGAATTAGTGAAGGAAGTGTGAATACAATAATGCAGCAACTGGGATACTCAAAAGTGTGTTCATGGTTTGTTCCTCGTGAACTGATTGACAAGATCACAAAACCCAAAGAAAAGAAATTGCTTCCGAGTCATTTCAATACAAGACAGAAGGGAATGACTTCCTTTCATGAATTGTGACTGGGGATGAGCCTTGGGTACACCACTTTGAACCCAAAACAAAACACCACTCCATGGAGTGGCATCATGCAGACTCCCGACACAAGAAAAAGTTCAGCTGATCTTGACTACACACCTGACAAAGAGGCTTACCCAAAATGAGTTGAATGACCTCATTAGAGACCTAGCCCTCTCCAAAGGGAAATCAGAACTTCTCTCCTCAAGACTCAAGCAGAAACACTTACTTGAGAAGAATGTACAAGTGTGTCACTATCTAAAATGAAACCATGATTTAGCAACATTCTTTACAGTAGACAGTCCACTCTACTATTGCTATGATATCAATGGACTTTGAGAACTTGTCGCAGGTACACACACCATCTGAGTGGTGCCTCTTCACTGGTTCCTCACGGCAAAGCTTGAAAGTGGTTCTCCTGCATAACAGGAACCTAAAGCCATCCATCCCAATCACCCACTTTGTTCATCTAAAGATATATAACATGAATATACTACTCAAAGCAATCCAATACAGAACTCATCAATGGAATATCAGTGGTATGTTAATGGGCATGCAAGGACAGTTCATGAAATACTGTTTCCTATACCTATGGGGCAGCAGTGCTACCACAGATCATTACATCAGATGTGACTGGCATCAAAGCACATATGAGCCAGGAATGGACAGTGTCCAGTGTATTCCTTTAGTTGATCCAAAGAAGATTTTCCTGCCACCTCTCCACATTAAGCTCAGCTTAATGAAAAATTTTGTGAAATTGATGGGTAAGGTAAATTCGAGGTTTTGATACCTTGTTGAGAAATTTGCAGACATCAGTGCCACGAAATTGAAGGAGGGAATCTTTGTGGGGCCCCAAAATCAGGGACGTTCTGCAGGATGAAGGTTTTGAAGAAAGCCTTAAAGTCTTAGAACTAAAAGCATGCATGGCAGGCTTTCAAATGGATTTGTGAAACTTCTTGGGTAACCACAAGTCTTCGCATACAAAGATGAAGTTCAGAAACTGCTCAATGCATATCAAAAAATGGGCTGTCACATGTCCTTGAAAATACATTTTTTACATTCGCATCTAGATTTCTTTTCCAAAAACCTTGGTGCAGTGAGTGATGAACAAGGGAAATGCTTCCATCAAGACAGCCAGTCAATGGAAAATCGCTACCAGGGTTTCTGGAATGAAAGTAGTATGCTGGCAGACTACTGCTAGATGTTGTACCATGATGATCCAGACAAGGTTTACAAAAGAAAATCGTACTCACAATGTTTTTAGGTTGGAGGTCATTCCACAAGTGTGTCAACCAATAGCCAACATCTAAATTTTGCCTATCATCAGTTTTATATACACAGAATTAATTAGCAGACTCTCTAGTTCCCAAATCTGAAATAAGAATTTAGGAATTTTCACCTTATAAAAAGTTAGAGCAGATTATGTCAAGTATTTTAAAATGTGAAATATCAGCACTTTTGAAACTTCAACTTTTGCACATTTAGAATATTTGTAGACAAAAAATACATATATAACGTGAGAGTGTACACATTGGGTATGTTATATATTATAGATATAGTTATCCAGCCTGATCAACTTTCTGGTATTGGGTCATATTTAGACCTGTTTACCATGTAATGTCCATAATAGAAAATTATGTATTATTAAATTTCTGAAGGATGGATTCAATTTTATTTCATATGACCATGTTTAAAGCAGGTTTTGTTTATAGTGTCTATGTGACAAGTTGCAAAACATTTTAACCTTTGGCTATTTAGTTACACCCATTATGGATGTTACATTTAAACCATTAAACTGTAAAAGAATGTGATCAAGATGAGGGTAGTAAGGCTGAGGAATCCAGAAGGTTGCCAGGAACTTTACTGAAGTACACAGGGAAAAAACACATTAGTTATTATGCAGCAATTATTGAAGGTCATACTACCATAGATGATGAAGAGATGATAAATGTGAATTGTTTAAGAGTATCATAATGTATCAAGACAGAAAAAACTGTACTGTCTTTAAGTTCCCTGAGAAGAAGGATGCAGACATTATTGGTGAAGAATTGTGACATCACTGCCATACCCAAACATAAGTCCTTGTATAACTTATGCATTCCCAGGCGTAACATTTCCTGACACCATCCGTTAAATCAACTACATACAGTAATATTTTATATTATAAAACTTAGTAAAATTTTATGCTATCTACCGTATATATTTGTGAAATGGAACACTGCTTATTTCATTTCTTAAGCAATAAATGCGTTGTTTATTTTGGTAACTGTGTAACCATTTATGTTTTCATTACAAAATTATGCAAGAAAATGTTTTGTGAACCGTGTTCTAATGCCATTTCCTTACTAATTAATGGGTAATCATTGTAAAAAGCTCTTTTTTGCATGTATATAGGTAAAAAATCACATGGTAATATCCATAATGGTATTCACAATCAGTTTATTAAAAAATCAAGAAATGCTAGCTAAAAATATGCCAATTGGTAGCTTAACCCAACCTTATTAACATAGCATACACAAGTAGCTATTCGATTAGTAGTTATAATTCACAGAAAATTTCTTTACTACATAGGTTACAACAGATGTGGCAATTAAGTAACATCCATAACAGTAAGTTTAAGATCTCATGGTTCTCTTAAATGCAAACCTTTATACTTTTTGTAGATGTTAATAGAAAGAGATAAACCATCTCCTGCCTTTATTGTAAATAGCATCGGTGTAGCTTTTATGGCACATCAGTTATGGCAAGTTGAATGTTAAAAAAAATGACAATGTAACATCCATAACACTGAAATGACCCTTGGTGTACATTTCTTTTTATGAATAAAGTTGTACTTTACGATAAATTGTGCTGAAATTAACACCAGTCATATTTTGATAACTAGATGTGCTAGAGGAAAGCCGAAAACAGATTTGGAATCAGCATACAAAACCAGTCTTGAAAAGTATGTATACACCTTTGATGAGAGAAAGAGGTTTGATTTTGTCAACCAGTGTTATTAAAGTGAAATTCCATAAGTTTAATTTCTGTAAAGTGAGGGATTACTGTACTAGAAAATTATAAATAGTAATATTCAAGATAATTTGGAAAATTTTGATCTTATTTTAAGTTCCCAACATGGATTTAGATCAGGAAAGTCTTGTTTGTCTAATCTTTTAGACTTTTTAGTTTATAACTGATCAGGTAGATAATGGACATGATCTACAGATCTACAGAAGCTAAGGCTAACAAAGACCCTAAGATCCACTCTAAGGCTAGCCCGAGAGAAAGGAGAGAGTAGGGGGTTAAGAGAAGAGAGGAGAATAAGGGGTTAAGTAAGGAGCAACACCTATCATTCGTGGGTTAACATTCATTCAGAAAAAGAGGGAAAAAGTCTCACCATCATCATCCGCCGGCCACTGCCGACAAGTCAGAAAAATAGTCGGAGAATATAGGAGAGGGGTGAAAGATGAAAAGAAGTAAAATAAGAACGCTTACAAACCATGCAAACACAGTCTTAACTCACTGTCATACCATGCAAACTACAAACATGCAAGAAAAGAGTTAGAGACATGCAAAGTAAGGAGGATAAGAAAAAAAAAAAAGTAGGTAAAGTTAAACAAAAGTGGGTTAGTTTACGCTATGAGCTACATCTACATTCGTGTTAGTCTAATTTTTTTTTTTTTTTTTTTTTATTGCTGGCATCACGCTGGCATGTCACAAGCTGGCATTCATCGTCAACAGACTCATCCTCGAGCACCACCACCAGAGCTCCTGTTGTTAACTTTCTTTTTTAATTTTAAACAACGTTAATATTTTTAAAATGTCTGTCAAGACGGTTCTTAAACACATTAACGCTGGTAGAATGAACGACTGACGCGGGAAGATTATTCCATTTATCAATTACTTTAAACGTAAAGAAGTTTTTAGCGATATTAGTAATGAAACGTCTGCCACGCAACTTGAATCCGTTATTGCGAGTATTACTATTATCGAAAGTGAACAATTTGTCAAAATTTACGTTATCGATGTTATTAACGATTTGAAAACTTCAATAAGCTCCCCCCTTAATCTCCTAGTTTCGAGTGAATACAAGTCTAACACTTTAATCCTATCTTCATAAGGCTTATTGCGCAATGCCGGAATAAGTTTCGTGGCACGACGCTGAACCCTTTCTAACCTATCAATATCCTCACGCAAGTACGGGCACCAAAACTGAACGGCATATTCCAAATGAGGCCTGACTAGGGACTTGTAAAGGGGCAATATAATATCCTTCGATTTAAATTCGAAATTACGCGCTATGAAGCCTAACATCCTATTAGCTTTTGCGCAAGACTCCAGGCACTGGTTCTTAACCTTTAAATCTTTAGTTACGCGTACGCCTAAATCTACTTCCTCGTCAACGCTCGAGGTTATTTATTTGGATTTCAGAAAGGCATTTCATAGGGATGTACCAATATCACTTTTTAGCTGATAATGATAATTAAAAAGGTATTTTTGCATTATCCTCCCAACACTAATTTTTTTTATAATGGAAGGAAAATAAAGTATGTTAGCAAAACACTTAACTAACCTAACCTAATCCCAACACTAATTTTTTTTATAATGGAAGGAAAATAAAGTACCATAACCAAAACATTATATAAAAAAATTAGTGTTGGGAGGATAATGCAAAAGAACCATTAAAAATAATATTGACAATACTGATATCCAGCTAGGGTTCATTAGTTTGTCATATTTTTGTAACATATTACAAGTAACAACCATTACATAACACAGTACTTTTTTAGTAACAGTAGCTGTAACAGCATTACATTTCAAATCAAGTAACTCTTTCAGTAACAACTATTTTTTTAGGGAAATACATTCGTTAATCGTTACTTTATCGTAGCTCGCAATTATTTTGAATCCTCACTCATTAACTGTTAAAAACTTGTCCCTTCACTATGAGCGAGGTGTGCATGTTGGCAGCCTACCCCCATCCACCCTCTCCCCCTACACTGACAGCACTGTCAAAGTAAAAAGGCGAAGAACCCTGGAGCAGGGAGGGACCTAAGTTCAACAGAGGTTTCATCATTCCTCTCATCTGGACCTTCACAGCACATTAGCTCTGCATCTTTCCCATCCACTAACTTTAAAAAAATGTTTATTAAACATAACACTCCTATACCATCTAGTGCCGCTGTTGAGGGTTTTTTCAGTAGGGAACGATGTACTGCGTCCAAAACGAGGCTCGCTCTTAGATGCAACTTTTGAGAAGCTTGTTTTCTTAAAGGCCAATAAAGATCTTTTGAATAATAGTTCTTAAGTTTGTATATTTAGCTAATAAATTTCAATCATCATTGCCATGCACAATAACTCATTTGATCCATTTCTTTAGTATTTTGTATTATTGTTTTGCAAACTAAACTTTCCTGGTACAATATATTCTAACATTAGTAAATTGGTATCAATAGTATGTATGCTACATCCTCTGTTATATTGCAATTCCTAGTAATAAATCTTGCAGTAATTTTGTTTCACTTTTTTTAAAAATATTATGCCTTATAAGTAGGCTTCAGATTTTTGCATATTGCATATTTGCATGCATAAGTGCATAATTTACAGTTTAAGATAAATGCATATTTCCATGATTTTTGTGTTAAAGTACATATTTAGGACTATTTGGTAAAAGTTTACAATAAAAAATTAATAAATAATAATGCAGATAATAGTCATGTTTTGTTTTGGAAATTTAATGCATATTGTAAGGTAACACGGGGTAACATTGACATATGATTATTACACTTTACTGACCTTTTATAAGAACATTATTGACTTAAAAACAAATTAAGGAAAAATGTATATCATTATTAGCTATATATTTTAAACCTGCTTTAAAACTATAGTAGCGAAATATTATATTTATTTTAGTTCTTTGTTTTTATTGAGAACTATTATGGCAATTTTTTGAATTTAGAAAACTTTGGTAAGGACATTACTCTTAACTGCATAAATCAGTTATATATATTGGGTAAGACTATTAGTTAAAATGTAAAATTAAAAATTTAATAAAATAAAGCCCATGTAGAAAATATTCACAATATTTATTTATGGGGTAACATTGACAAAACATCAAAGTTACCCCATATGCATGAATACTATGTTTGGGCAAAGGTTTGACATTTATATAGCTCTGTTTAGGCAATATATATTGAAATTTGTTTGCTACACTATTTTATTCTGGTATAATATATATTTATGTTCCTTACATTTGTTTTTCTGTTTTAGATAACTTGAGTATTGAGAAACAATGCCAAGAAACTTTAAAAGAAAAAATGAGAACTACGGGAATTATGGTAAAGAAGACATGGAAGCAGCTGTTCGTGATGTAAAAGACAAAGGAATGAAAGTGGCAACAGCTGCTCAACTTCATAATTTGAATAGAACAACTCTCATAAATCACATCAAGGGTGAAAAGTGTGGCAAAGTTGGCAAACCCACTGTTCTGTCAAATGAAGAGGAAGATTTACTTGTCCATGGTTTGTGCAAACTTGCAGACTGGGGATTTGGTGTTGATAGAGTCTGTGTAAGAGATATTGTGGAAGACTTCCTGAAAACCTTAGGCAGAGATGTATCTGGAACCTTCACTGACTCAAGTCCAGGAATTGATTCAACAGACTATGCTTACTGTTCATTACTATTTCTTAAAAACATAGTTGGGTGTCAATGTTACCCCTGAAAAGGGGAATTGTGGCATATAATGGGGAAACAATGTACCGTCAATGTTACCCCACCCGTGGGGTAACATTGACATTTTGTCACTTTTTAAAAAATTATGAATGGCTGGCTTACTTCTTAAAGATTTTTTATGCAGGGATGACTATGATTAATTAACTAAATTATTATAGATCAATATAAAATCAAAATATGCTGAGATTATTGCATTTTGATAAAAATAAAGATGAAACTGCAAAGATGTGTCAATCTTACCCCACCTTACCTTAGTTATAAAGTGTAATTCAATTTATTTTTAGTCAAGAACCTAATTGCAGTTTTAAAATATGCCCTATTTTTGTTGTAAATTGAGCAATGCATTTGTTATTTTAGTTTTATTATGCATGTTTGTTTGTTTGGTAAATACAACTTTGTTTCATACATTCGATAAACTGTAAATCTGGGGCTTCATTATTTGAAAATCCTAATTTAGACTAGGAACATTCACATTTATAGTGCATAAATAAGTGCATTTTTTCAGCATTTTCAGTGCATATTTGCTTGCATATTTAGCAGATTTTTAGTGCATAGAAATCCAAAGCCTACTTATAAGTCTATAATATGCCTATGCATATATATAATATATTTACATTTCATTAAAAGTAACGGTAATGAGTAACAGTGCCATTACTCATTACTTTTTAAAAATGGTAACTATAATGATAACAGCATTACATTTAGACTATAGTAATGGTAACGGTAATGGCATTACATTTATAAAGTAACAAGCATAGCACTGCATATTTATAATTTTTTTCTGTGTTGAAAATTTGGCAACAAAACAATAATCCTTTTCATTAAAGATGGCAACACTGCATTAGATGTCATAGTTTTGTTTGTTATACAATTGGATTGCAGGCAATGTTCCCTCTAATTTTTTTTAGTCCGTGTGCGCAAGAAATTTTCGTTGTGCATACATTTAGATTCATGGTGAAAAATTGTGCAAACTTTTCTGAGCGCTATTATCTTCAAAATTAAATATATATAAATATTAAATACTTAAATATTATTTCCATAAGGTGATAGCTTGATCATTACGGTACTATTAAATGGATATTAAAAAAGTTGACAATATTATATATTCTTAAAAGAAAACATTTTATCCATTCTAAAAATATGAATAAAATAAAAAATAGTAAAATAAAATTC
Source organism: Bathynomus jamesi (assembly GCA_023014485.1). Classification (NCBI taxonomy): domain Eukaryota; kingdom Metazoa; phylum Arthropoda; class Malacostraca; order Isopoda; family Cirolanidae; genus Bathynomus; species Bathynomus jamesi. The sequence goes on from JAJOZX010004739.1 coordinate 223,647, forward strand.
AACAAAATAAAGAAATAAAATAAAAATAACTAATTGAAAATGACTATTTTAGTTATCATTTCTCAAAACAATTTTTAGCATTTAGCAATTTAAGATAGACTATGAAGATTAATACATGATTTTATCCATTCACAAAATAGGAATAAAATAAAAAATAATTTTATTTTTATGAATTATGAGATAATTACTATTCATTTTTATGCAAAAATAAGAAAGAGAAGGGTTATATTCAATGCGTTAATGTATAAAAGAAAAAAATGCAAATACATAGAGTAAAAAAAATCAGTATTGTGTAATTGCGCGGACTTTGGCGAAGTCGGGCGGAAGGGATTAATACTTAAAGAGCGACTGTAGAGTATGTTGATGCAAATGGTCAGACCTTGTATGACGATATAATTTTGAAATTACTTCATTTACTGTCATGACTCATGATACGCTTGAGCCTGTGCGCATTTTATTTTGCTGTGTGCGCAGGTTTCACAACGCGTGTGCGTGCGCACACGCGCACACCTTAGAGGGAACATTGATTGCAGGCCTATATTGAGCTTAGTAAACTTGTGTATTTTTAACCAGCTAGCTTGGTTAATATTGTGAGCTATGACTACAAGATAGTTTTTTGGTTTTCTAGGCTTTATACCTATTTCTCAAAGGATTTACACCTGTTTGATTGGCTGTTTGAAAAGAAAATCAGGTACAACTTGTGTTGTAATTTTGGAAAAATCATTAAGTACTTTTAAAATATCAGCCAATACTGATATCGATAAAAACCTACTGTAGCTACCAATATCCCTGATACTGATATACAGTATTGGTACATCCCTAGCATTTGACAAGGTTTTACATAGGAGACTTCAAAATAAATTAAAAGCTCATGGGATATCAGGGTCAGTTATAAATTGGATAGAAAAATGGTTAGAAGACAGAAAAGAGTAGGCCAATTCTAAATGGTCATGAATCTGGGGGTGAGAAAGTGAAAAGTGGGATACTACAGCCTGAATCAGTTTATAAATTATGAACAGTGTTTGGTAGAAACTTTGTAATTTTATGTATTTTATAAATAAAATAATACAGTATATTTTATGATATATTTTTGAAACCCATTGTCTGTAGCTACCAAGAGCAAATCTCAGCTTTTAGGTTTCTGTTTCCAACTTAGTAATTTTCCAGCCAACACACATTTTTTTAGGATTTTTCTGAACCCTGAAGAATGTTTTCATTTTCTTATTACTTCTGCGTCTCTGTATAATCGAGGATATTAAAAGCAGGTATGGGGTTCTATTATTATTATTAAGCATGTTATAATTATTAATGCCTGGGTTAGGTTAATTGAATGTTCTTGATGATTGGTTAGGTTATTGTGATATTTTTGTTAGTTGGGTTAAGTTGTGATATTTTATTAAAACTAACAAAAATATCATGACAACCTAACCAATCAAGGGCATACAATTGACCTAACTGGGAAAATGCCCGCATCTTGGGTACAATAACCCTTACTATGACTATTTTATTGGTGAAGATAGAATAGAATCCATCTTTGAAGAAAAAGACCTTGTCCAGAGTGAATATTCATCAAAGTCTGAGTCCCAGCAGACACACACATTGGCAATCAATTGCTTGGAATTATTGAAGGACATAAGTGGACAAGAGCTTCAGTAATATTATACAGGGCTGTGGAGTCGGTAGACCAAGCCTCCGACTCCTACTCCTAGAATTTTAGAAGGGCTGACTCCGACTCCTGCCTCTAAATAATAATATAAAATATACTTTGATTATATTAACCCAGAATGGCATTTCATCACTACCAAGTGAATCATCAGGCTACTTTTTAAGCTCAATTTCTCTAAATTTTTAAAGTCTTAATGGTTGTAGCTACGCCATTATGGCGTTTTTATTTAAGGAAAAAAAATTATTAAACCAAAAATATTACTTACAGTCTACATTAACGAAAGTAAAAATCTACTATTGTATAACTTGATATGCATATATATATATATATATATGTAATTTATTTGCTAAGATCAAAGTGAAAACTTAAATAGGAGCTTTAACCTGAACCAATATAAAGTAGGCCTACATCATAAAAAAAAGGAGTCGGAGTCAGTCCATTTTTACCGACTCCTCTAGCAATGAATTTACTTCCGACTCCGACTCCACAGCCCTGATATTATAAGACTATATATATATATATATATATAATACACACAGACCATGCATGGAACAAGGAACTCTTCTGGGAAAATTAAATCCACTATAGTCCAAATAAGGGTGCTCTTCCAATATGTGCTCTACCGCGAAACTGTGATCTACCATATTCCAATACGTGCTCTACCGTGAAACTAGCCTTATAAGGCTAACTAACAAAAATATCATGACTTAACCTAACCAATCGTTAGGTCAACTATACGCCCTTGACGATTGGTTAGGTTAAGTCGTGATATTTTCATTAGTTAGCCTTATAAGGCTAACTAACATACCTGCTGCTAATCCGAATAATCTAAGGTAGATCATGTATTGGAATGTAAATTTTCGCGGTAGAGCACATGTTGGAAGAGCACCCAAATAAGTAATGGTAAATGACAAACACTATAGTTTTTCTTTTTCCATGATGTTAGCCCGACGTGGGCAACAGGTCACTCGCAAAGAGGTCCCAAAAATATAGCTTCCCTCACCAGCTATCTGCAAAGCAGATAGGATCCAGCTTTGGGACAGGATCTAGAGTTTAAAGCAGCCTAGCCCCACTGCAGTTAGAAGCTCAATATAAGCAAAAGACTCATTGCATTCACATCAGATTGAATACATAAAAGAAAAAAGGGGGTAACTATTATATTTTTAGCCAAAAACCAAAACTTAAACCTCAATTGGCAGAATTGAGCATCCACTTTTCAAGGGACATAACATGTCCGTTTCATGATGGGAGTGAACTCAGAATGGTTCCCCGAGGTTTTTTATAATACTAAAAATATATAGTTACCCCTTTTTCTTTGATGTATTCAATCCTATGTGAATGCAATGAGTCTTTTGCTTATATTGAGCTTCTAAATGTAGCGGGGCTAGGCTGTTTTAAACCCTAGATCCTGTCCCAAAGCTGGATCCTATCTGCTTTGCAGATAGCTGGTGAGGGAAGCTATATTTTTAGGACCTCTTTATGAGTGACCCATTGCCCATATTAGGCTAACATCATGAAAAAGAAAAACTATAGTGTTTGTCATTTAGCATTACTCATTCAGACTATAGTGGATTTAATTTTTCCAGAAGAGTTCCTTGTTCCATGCACGGTCTGTGTGTATTATAAAAAACCTCAGGGAACCATTCTGAGTTCACTCCCATATACTATATGAGAAAGTAGACAACCTGATCCTTTGGGTCTGCAAAACTATTATAAGGTACTGTGTATATATAAGTAGTAGAGAAGCAGCGACTAAGATCCTCTAGCTCCATGTAAAACATCTTGAGATGAGATAATCATATGTTATTTAAAATTAGTACAGTAGTGGTATTGAAGAATGATCCACAGGTTCCAAGATTTAAAGTTAATGTACAGCTAGTAGATGTGTGACACACTGCAGAGATCAATTGCATCTTAATTTTGCATGCAACTGTATTTGTAGTTTGTTTATATTAACAGTGGAGCCACCCAGATGGGCTGAAGGGCCCCTTGTGTGCCCACTATAAAAATTTTTACCATGTTACAATATTGAAAGAATTCAGAGAAGGGCCACAAAAATGTGTAGTCATTTGAGAAAAAATAATTATGAGACAAGACTGAAAAAGGAAACCATTTCTCTGTAAATGAGAAGACTATGGGCAGATTTGCTTGAGGTTTTCAAAATAGTGTATGGTTTAAAAGGCATCAATCCTAAGGAGCTGTTTGAATTTAGATCTGTTAATCAGAACAAGTACTTCACCAGAGGCCATACCTTGAGGATCTTCAAGCAGAGATCCAGACTAGATATCAGAAAATTCTTTTTCTCAGAGAATCATACACAAGTGGAATGCACTACCACCAGAAGCAGTACAGGCAGAGAACTTGAACCAGTTAAGACTTTATAGACCCAATTTGCAGAAATAGGAGGGGTTAACTATAAGCCAAAGGTTTCCTGCTCCTGTATTAACAGCCACTGATGACATCTATTTCCCAAGGGATTTGTTTTGTCCACCCACTCTCCCTCATACAAGAGGTCATCAATTCAAGATTTTCCATGTTAGACCCTCAACTGAGATCAAAGAGAGGTTCTTTTCACTCAGGATTGTGAACCACTGGAATGCATTACCTGCAGTTGTTGTTCTGGAACCATTCATGTGTGCATTTAAACGCTTATTGGCTAATGCCATGGGGCAACAATTTTATGATTTTCTGTAGCTGTGTGGTTTGCCAGTTTAACACCTGTTGAGCGCTATTTGCCATTGTTTTTCTATTTTTTCTTTTCTTTTTTGTCCATTAAACATGCTGAAATGCACTTGTAAAATTCCAACTATTCTCATTAACATTTTTCCCCTTGAATTATCTCCTCCAAGTTGGCACAGGTGCAGTACTGAGTTATTATTGATGGCCCTACCAGGTAAGAATCTACAGCTATGAGCAATAAACATCGTCGGTGGATCCAGGTAAAGGTAAAAATGATAAAATAGGGGCCTATAGCTTTAGATCATTCATCTGACTTGGATAACCTTCAGAGGCCCGAGTGGCTTCATGTTTTCCAAATATATGGTAATGTAATGGCCAGGAAACAGCCCTGATATGAACCCTATTTAATTGACAGACTGAGATAAACGAAATAAAGAATGGGCAAGCCAAGGCCATAGGTTTGATATAAGCCAACCCTATCTCTAGTAAAGTACCTGAAACTTACCACTAACTTAAAATTGACGGGCTTGATCTTGCCAAGCTGCTAAACCTTAGGCCTACCTTAGGCCTTGTGGTTGTTAGGCCTACGGTAGGGCCTCGTAGTTTCGCTCTTTATAAACAAATAGAATCACTAAAACACTTTCACGTATGTTCGTTTATTGTAAAATTTATAAGGAAAGATTAACAACTTGAAACAAATACATAAAATGAACAATGAAAGGTGTAAATAACAAACTTTCGATATCCAACCTAATACAACCTAATTGCCACCATTTGAAGTTTTAAACTGCTGGAAATGTCGGGCAGTTAGACTTTGTCGGCTGCTGACTGGTTGCCAGATTTTTGAGACACACCATCGTTCCAGAATCTTAGGTCAAGCCACAACTTGAAACAAATATATAAAATGAACAATGAAATTTATAAATAATAAACTTCCAATATCCAACTTAATGCAGCCGAACTATCACCATTTGAAGTTTTAAACTACTGAAAATATTGTGCAGTCAGACTTTGTCGGCTGCTGACTGATTGCCAAATTTCCGAGACACCATCATTCCAGAAACTTAGGTCAAGCCAAAATCTACCAAGTAATTTTGATCAGACTTTTATTAATGGCGTCCTTTTAACGTTGCCAAAAGTTTACGCGCCATCTCTACAAAAATTTCCATTACGATAGTTATATTTACAAACTTTATTTAGCTTTATTGAGTACACAATTAAAAGTTAGATAAAAATTAATCATGCTCCTTGAAAACAAAATTAAAAATGTTTATTAGAAAAACAAAAACTGAAATGAAAATTAAGTAGGCGCTTAAAGTATTATACCGACATAGAATATAGGATAAGTTAATGAATTTGTAATTCACGCCTTTTCCGAATTCATATCAAAGCCCACTTACAACCCAACCCGAGGGTAAGGCAAGCCAGCCTTGTTCTCGGCCGGTCCCAAGTCCGGATAAATGGGGAGGGTTGGCGTCAGGAAAGGCATCCGGCCATAAAAACCCAGCCAAAACCACAATGGTGAGTCTTCAACACGAAAATGCGATGACGGCTAGGGCGTACCCCATAGGCGACGTACAGAGACCTCGCCCGACCTCTGTGGTGAGGCGAGGGCTACCGCACCAAGAGCGGGTGCGGCTAACGAAGCGAGCTCGGGTGGACATGAGAATTGCGACGCTGAATGTTGGAAGCATGACTGGCAGAGGAAGAGAGATTGTGGAGTTGATGAAGAAGAGGAGAGTTGGGGTGTTGTGTGTACAAGAAACACGCTGGAAGGGGAACAAAGCAAGAGAACTGAGTGAGGGATATAAATTGTTCTACAGTGGGGCGTCGGTTGAGGGAAGGAATGGTGGGTATTGTATTGGCGAAGGAATTGAAGGATAGCATAGTGGAAGTAAGGCGAAGAGGAGATAGACTGGTGTCTTTGAGAATGAATTATGGGGAACATGTACTCAATATAATCAGTGCATACGCACCACAAAGTGGATGTCCGGACGACGTTAAGGAAGCATTCTGGAGGTTATTGGAGGAAGAAATGGAGAGTATTGCCGAGGACGAACGAGTGGTGTTGGGCGGGGATATGAATGGACACGTTGGTGATCATAACGATGGAGTGGTCAGAGTGCACGGTGGTCATGGCTATGGAGAGGCAAACGTGGACGGTGAGAGCGTGTTGGATATGGCTGTATCGTTTGATCTAGCGATTGTAAATACGTTTTTCAGAAAGAGGGAGGAGCATGTTATTACGTACAAGAGTGGAGGCAGAACATCGCAAATTGATTTCATACTGTATAGGAGGGCGCAATTGGCCGAGGTGAGGGACTGCAAAGTTATTCCAGGAGACCATGTGACGCCACAACACCGGTTGGTAGTCATGGATGTGATGTTGAAAAAAGGAAGAAAGACCCGAGGAACAACAGTGAGGAGAATTAGGTGGTACAAACTGAGAGAGGAGGGGAAGAAACAGGAATTTAGAGAGAGAGTGTTGATTGAAATCCATGTTGATGAACAGAATGTACAGGATTGGTGGGTACATAATGCGAATGTCATGAAAACGGCAGGTAGAGACATATTGGGGGAAACATCAGGTAAAGTGTGGGAAGATAAGGAAGGATGGTGGTGGAGTGATGAGATCCAAAGAGCACTACGAAGTAAGAGAGAAACTAAGAAGTTATGGGAAGAATCGAGGAGTGAAGAGTGTAAGGTGGTATATAAAGAAGCAAAGAAACAGGCAAAGAGAGCAGTGGCGAGAGCAAAGGCGGAGGCATATCGGCAGATGTATGAGGATTTAGAGGATCGTGAAGGACAAAAGAAGATATACAGATTGGCTAAGAGCAGAAATAGAGCGACAAAAGACTTTACACAGGTAAAACAAATTAAGGGAAGGGAGGGGGCGGTGCTGCAAAGAGATGAAGAGATAAAGGATAGATGGAAGGAATATTTTGAGGAATTATTAAATAAAGAAAACCAAAGATCTTTCTATGAGGATGGATTACCAAATGTAGCTATGACAGAACAAGTGGGGAGGATGGAAGTGAGTCGTGCTCTGAATAGGATGAAAAATAACAAAGCGACTGGCCCAGACGAGATACCAGCCGAGGCATGGAAGGCACTGGGAGATGAGGGGGTGGATCTGGTGTGGGATCTAATGCAGAAGTTGTTTGACCAGGAGGTGATTCCGGATGAGTGGCGGACCAGCATCATATTGCCTACATTCAAAGAGAAGGGAGATGTACAAGATTGCACGAATTATAGAGGGATCAAGCTAATATCGCATACAATGAAGATATGGGAGCGAATAGTGGAGAGTAGGTTGAGAGACGAAGCGGAAGTGTCAGTGGAACAGTTTGGATTTATGCCGGGAAGGAGAACGACAGATGCAGTTTTTGCATTGAAACAGTTGGCAGAGAGGTACAGAGAGGGGAAGAAGGCGTTGCACATGGTTTTTATTGACTTGGAGAAGGCATATGATAGGATACCACGGCAGGAAGTTTGGAGATGCTTAAGGGAAAAGATGGTACCGGAGAAGTATGTTAAACTGATCAAGGGGATGTACAGGGGAGTAACAACTAAGGTGAGGAGTAGCGTGGGTGTGTCAGAGAGCTTTGGGGTGGAAGTTGGTCTGCACCAAGGATCAGCTTTGAGCCCCTTCCTTTTCAATGTGGTATTCGATGTGTTGACGGACAGGATTAGAGGGGAGGCGCCGTGGTGCATGATGTATGCAGACGATGTTGTGTTGAGTGGGGAGACGAAAGAGGAGGTGGAGCAGCAGTTGGAAAATTGGAAGAGGCGTTGGAAAGTAGGGGGATGAGAATTAGCCGAAAGAAGACCGATATATGAGATGTGATGTGCAGCAGGACCGAGGAGGGGAAGTGACATTGAGTGGAGAGCGTGTTAAGACGGTGGAGTATTTTAAATACTTGGGGTCAACAGTGGATGCAGAGGGGGGAGCAGAGAGAGAGATAAACTGTAGAATACAGTCGGGGTGGAAGAACTGGAGAGACGTATCAGGGGTGCTCTGTGATAAGAGGGTCCCAGTGAAACTGAAGGGAAAGGTATTCAAAACAGTGGTGAGGCCGGCAATGTTGTATGGAATGGAGACTGTGCCAATGAAGAAGAGCAATGAAAGAAAAATCGATGTGGCTGAAATGAAGATGTTGAGATGGATGTGTGGAGTGACGAGGAGGGATAGGGTCAGAAATGAGCATATAAGAGGGACAGTGAAGGTGGCGGAAGCATCTAAGAAGGTGCAAGAGGCCAGGCTGAGGTGGTATGGACACGTCAGGAGAAGAGAGGAGGAGTATGTGGGGCGCAGAGTGCTGGAGATGGAGTTGCCGGGACGGAGAAGAAGAGGAAGACCGAAGACGAGATGGAGGGACTGTGTGGTGGCGGACATCAGGGAGAAGGACTTGGAGGAAGACGTGGTATACGACAGAGGAGAGTGGAGAAGACGAACCAAAAACAGCGACCCCATGTAAAGATGGGATAATAAGCTGCGGAAGAAGAAGAATATCAAAGCCCACTTACATATAGTTAAACACGCCACTACATAATGTCATACACTTTTGAGAAATCGAAAAACATCCATTGTGACTATACACATAGGTGGATCTAAGGGGGCGGCGGCAACGTCTACTCTAGACCCCCCTCAATTTCTTGCAAGTGCCCTATTTGAATGATGTGTATGCCTCTGAAAACAAATTTTGGTTTTGTAAATAGATTATGGTTATTTTATTTTATTCAAATTCTATTTTCAGTCTTTATCCGTATACACTGTACTTCCAATTTTGTAGTTGTAATGGTTTTTATAGGTGCCCTTAGTACTGGTGCAGCCACATCACTATTTTTATCTTCGCCTTATTCTCATCGTTCTTTTAATTGGCAACACATTTGTAATTGTTTGAAAAATTTTCTGTGATAACTGTTGTGCCCAAATTAGTTTTTTATTTTGTATCATATTTGAATGAGACTGATCTAATAAAATAATACAATTGATTTTTACACTCGCTCATTGGTGGTCTGTTTAAGAACAAAATTTAGTACTGTGCCCTCTTTATTTTAGGGGGTGTCCGTTTTCCTTTGGATCCCCCTTACTAAAATGCTTAGATCCTCCCTTGCTATACATTAGTAAATTGAAACTTAATAGAGCAGAAGGACCTAAAAAGATATATGCCAGGATTTTAAAGGAAGGGGGATTGTCTGACTGAGCCATTTGGCATTATGTTTGACAGGTCATTACAATATGCAGACATACACGAAGACTGTAAAAGAGCTACTGTGTAAGATGAAATATGTAAGATGGGGTGGGGTCATTTCAGAGCCATTTTCTGTAACCACTGGTATTCGTCAGGAAAGGATATTATCGCCCTATTTATTCAATATATGTATGGGTAGTCTATCTGATGTACTGAACGCTTGTCAAGTAGGTTGCTATCTTGGTGCAAGATTGTTAATCGTCTGATTGTTAATCGTCTAGTTCTTACTTCTCCATCTGTAAAAATGCTCAGCACACTTATCAAAGTTTGTGAAAGGTATGACAGAAATAAGGGCAAAACATAATCCGACTAAAAGTCATATTATGATTATGAGGACCCACGACTACAATTATACAAAATTTTCTTAATTTCAATTAAGTGATATGGTACTGTCAGAAGTAACCCAGACAAAGTATTTGGGGCCACACACTGATGATGTTTGGGAAAATTTTACTATCTAGACAGGAGTCAAAGACGAAGTCGATGATGCTCCACCCACACTGATGATGCAACTGATGCAATGACGTCATAGTATTTTTTCCAATTACAAATTATACGGAGAGACAAAAGGAATTAGGAATTTGAAAGAAGGTATATTAAATGTAGTATGATTGAACTATGCAAAATATGCTTGCAGGCTTAGTTTCTATCCTTCTATCTGTGCCTTCATCTCTAATTTCCTTTCTGGCTGAGTCAGAGCTACGGTTACTGTTCTTCTCCTAAAGCTATTAATAGTGGTGTGTTTCATGGCTCTGTCCTGTCACTCACTCTTTTTCTTTTATTTAGCAATGATCTATTAAGTGCACTTACTGTTCTATCCACCCTTATGCCGATGATTCCACTCTTCACTTCTCAGGCTTGTAGCCAAGGGGGCGAGGGCTGAACGACCCCCCACCCCCTTAACAGGAAAGGTCCACTTTTGTAACCATAGTTATAACTTATGATGTGATATTATAATATATAACATCATTTAGTAAATAAACACTGGCATTTTTTTGGCATTTTTTGGGAAGCTTCGCAAACTAAGCTAAACTACTCAAAACTACTCTAAACTTAACTACTCTAAACCCCCTCCGCAGTGTCTAGGTCGTTATACCAAAAGATCCACCTTTCTAAAATTTCGACCCCCCCCCCCTTACGAAGTCCTGGTTACGGACTGCTTCTCCACTCGCTTCACAATGTGTCTTTCTTAACAGTCACTCCATGATTCGCGTAGGACGGCCGTGGGACACCTGACCTCTGATCTTTCTACCATCTCTGACTTTCAGAATGCCTCAAAAACTCAGTTCTTTCATCTGTCTAATCGTCGCAATCTTCCACACGACTATCCCATTACCTTCAACAATACACAACTCAACCCTTCCTCTTCTCTTAACATTTTTAACGTTTCCTTTTCTCGTGATCTTTCCTGGAAAGATCACATATACTCTCATTCCAAAACAGCTTCCAAGAGGTTAGATGTGCTGTACTACCTCCGCAGTTTTTCACCACCGCTCAGTTGCTGTCTCTGTACAGGGGTTTTGTTTGCCCCTGTATGGAGTATGTTTCTCATGTGTGGGGTGGTCCAACCCACACAGCCCTACTTGACTGGGTGAAATCAAAAGCTCTTCGTCTCATCAATTCTCCGCCTCTTAGTGACTGTCTTTAATCACTCTCTTCATCGCAATGGTACCTCACTTTCTCTCTACTATCGTTATTATAACGAACACTGCTCTTCTGAATTCTCTAACTGCATGCCTCCTCCTTTAAGGAGAGCACGCAGTACCAGACTTTCTACACATTTCCACTCCTTTTCTGTCCAACTCTCTGACGTAAGGGTTAATCGGTATGTTCAATCTTTCATCTATTCAACCGGTCAACTCTGAAACAATCTTCCTCAATTCATTTTTTTCTGTCTATGACCTCCCATCTTTCAAACGCAGATGTGTCCAGGCATCTCGAAAACCTTAGACCTTGGTTATTGGTTCTCTTCTTCCTCTATGGTGGGGCGATTTTGCGGGCATTCACCCTTGGCCCCTCCTTCCTGCTTTAAAAAAGGCATAGGTAGGGTAGATATGAAAAAAGTTTCATTACAGACTGACAGTAGAACTAGAGTTCACAATAAAAGAAAGTAAGAAGAAAAATTGTCGATCAGATCTATGTAAATATTCCTTCAGTTTTGGAAATGACTAACCAGCTGTAGTGGTGAATAGCGGTACTTCGGATAGCTTCAAGAAGGAACTTGATATATTTTTTAATCAAAGAGAAATCTTGTAAATAATAGAAAGATTAAAATTAGTTGATAGTGATACAATCCGGTGGATGGAAATATAATTAAAATCAATTTATGACTAGTGAAGAGGGAATCTCTTGTAAATAGTAGGGGACTGTTCAGTGTTCAGTGATCGGAGATTCAGGGCCGTTTTAAGACCTTTGTAAGCCCTAGGCACACTTGCATTCGTGGCCCCTGCCCCCCCAACTGTGGCCCCACATCATTCAGCTGGTGAAGTGTCATTCTAAATTTTAGAAAAACGCTAAAACTAAATTCTTCCTAATTTTCAACGAATTATTTCCAGCCCACTGAAGACTGAGTGATTGCTAACCTGATTCTCCTAATTTTTTTAGGCCCCAAAATTTTTCGTAGGCCCTGAAATTTTAGTAGACCCGAGACACTTTGCCTATTGTACCTAATGGGTAAAACGGCCCTGCGGAGATATATTTAAAATTAATTTATGATTAAGAGAAAATGGGAATTTTGCAAATAGCTGGGATTGTTGCATGAATGTGAATGACAACCTCATAGATCAAACAGTAGCTTGAGGAAACCGTATAAATACAGTAGTTGGGATTTATTGTACATTTCTAGTGTTATGGAGTAAAACATCACAGTATGTATTTTGGGTGATCTGGTTACTATTTTGGACATGTATAACCTGGAAAAACTCTGGTAACTTTGAGTTATGCTCATGCTTTTATGTTTGTATTTATATCAGGGTTGGGTCGATTAACTTCCAAAATTAACTAGTTAAATTAAGTTAATTTGAGATTCTTACCAATTAAGTTAAGTTAATGCAAATTTTAAAAATTAACTAGTTAAATTAATTTTGAAAGTTAATCAATTAACTTTTTCTTTCTTGAAAGTAGTCTGTAGAATCATCATTATATATAACTAATCAAGGTAATGATAAACCTGTAATTATGTGGAATCACTTTGTATGTGTGGTTGTCAATGTCTGATAAATTATATGTATTTTTTGCATATTATACAGGCAAGACAAGGATAATTTTTTCTATAAGCTTTTATTATTTTTCTGTTTCTTATAACTAAATTAAATTTGTTTATGGTCTCAACTCAACTTTTCTCAACGAGTCTCAACTTTTAGGCCTATAATAGTTTTTCATTGTAAAAACTGAAGGCAAAATGAATTTAATAACAATTTGTTTTCTAAACTCTATGTTTTATATTGTACACTATTGACACTGAACATAATCCAGATTCCTTACCAACAATAGTCAAATTAGACACATAAAATATATACTTTACTTACAAATTAAACATGCTTTTAACTTTACAGAAGATGAGGTTCTCAAACCTTTCATCTTTTAGCCTATTACATTTCACTCAAAAATAAAAACAGCATTTTTATAGGGAAATTAATTGAAAATTAATTGAAGTTAATCAATTAATTTGGAGATATTTCAATTAAGTTAAATTAAACTTTGGATCACCTGAAGATCAGGGCCCCCAGGCTTCTTTAGTTAGCTTTATAAGGCTAACTAAAGAAAATATCACGACCTAACCTAATCAATCGTCAAGGGGGTACAGTTCACCTAACGATTGGTTACGTTAGGTCGTGATATTTTCGTTAGTTAGCCTTATAAGGCTAACTAAAGAAGGCTGGGGGCCTTGATCTTCAGGTGGTCCTAAACTTTTTTTAAAATTTAACTAGTTAAGTTAATTAAGTTAATCGGTTAATCGGCAAAAAAGTTAAGTTAATTAACTTAATTGACCCAACCCTGATTTATATAGTTACAAAATACCACACCCATCAAATTTTAACTTTGCATTCAAAGCCAGTGGGCAGAGCATTTTTTAAGCCAATTTCACTGGGAGGCAAGGGTGTGTGTGTGTATATATATATATATATATATATATATATATTTGGGGCCAGTTCCGTATTGTCCCCCACGCAAAATATGATTTTATTGAACATTAGGATTATAAATTATTTTGATACAAAATATTAAAAATTCAAAAGGGTCCAAATTGTTGATTGTAGCATGACGGCGCCACAAAAATTCGCAAATATGCATATCGATGTTGGTTTTTCGAATACCAAGTGATAACTTGCGCTTAAGCAATCGCCAAAGTGATTCTATAGTCTGTGTGTTGGCACCAGTCTCACTATTAATGAATTCTTGGGTATGGTTCACTGTAAAATGTTCGAAACCAAAGTCAGTAAGACGATAATAAATAAGCACGCCATTGATCAGAACATATTATTGTACCAACTTCAATATGGTTTTGGATAATTGGTGATAAATTGGCAATTACTTTCATTATTTTTAACGAGCAAGTCGACTGGATGTTAAGGCGATGCGATTCGTTGCACGTGTAATACTAAGCCGTGCACCGATCGCACTGGTGGGGGATAAAATATCATAGTTTGCAAAAAAAAAACATATAAAACCCTATACCGATCAATTTGTGATGCATGATCTTTACGGGGGCTCCGCCCCCGTACCCCCGAGACCTAAATTATACAAATGATAATGTGATAACATGTGCCCACCTTGCCTGGGTAGCCGGAGCCATAAGGACTAATGTAAAGGATAAAAAAGTTAAGTGCACTTTTTAAAATTTATTACAAACCAATATTTTCACACCATATTGAATATTTTTATCAGAAGTAGAAAACCATGGTTGTTTTTACTAACAAAAAACACCAATTTTTTAATAAAATATATATACGAAACTATTTTTTAATAAAAAAATATACATACAGAGTCATGCAAGAAGTAAACAGACACCCTTAATTTTATGGTAAAATGTATGCATCCAATTTTTTTGCCATTATTATGACTAATATTCGTTTCCTACATTTCTATCCTTGAAGAAGGACTTATGCCAATATTCTCAAGTGGTCAAATTGAAAAAGACAGCTGCCTGTTCATGAAAGATGGAGCCCCACGCCACACTGCAAAAAAGACGAAAGAATGGGAGGAGCGAAATGGTATCAAACGACTTCCTTGGCCGAGTCAGTCCCCTGACATGAACCCCATAGAACACGTGTGGGCAATACTAGACAAGACTTTATGTAAAAAGCCCAAAAAACCAGCAACACGATCAGAATTGTTGAATCTTTTACGCCAAATTGTTACAGCAAAATCTGGGCTGTCTATTTACTTCTTACATGCCTCTGTATATGTACCTGCACTAACTATTACTGACTGACTTCTAAAGTTGTATAACCATTGCCTTACAATCAGCTCTCTTCCGCTCTAGTCCACTCGTTATAATCCAAGCACTCTGAGACCAGAGTTGTCAACTTCAAGTTCCACACGCTATGACTCATACACAATTTTATATGGAGAAAAACTGACGTGTCGCCCAGTAATGGAAAATTTCATTCACTAGGTGACAAAAAATTTCGGCTGGGCGACATTTATGTTAAAAAATGCTGTGTCACCGGGACCAACTTTGTGAAGTTGTACTTAAAATCTAAGTGGTCTGTGAACTAAAAGTAACTATGAAGGTTTCTCTGACAGGAAAAAGTTATGTTCAAAATTATTTATATATGGTATTATATAAAACGTGAACGTGGACCGACTACAATAGATATTGGTAAACTTTGCTTATATTTCGTTTTGCGATCATGATTATGCGAGGAAGCGCTAACTGGCAAAGCCTAGGTAAGATACTAAAGTGAGTGAGGAAATGTCTCTTTTGGGCTTGGTTTGGCCACCTGTATCTGTACAAGACTGGTACGTTGGCCTCCCATACTGATGGCCATGTCCCATCTGTTCAGAATCGCCGCTTGAACGGTGGGGGTCCCTCCTCCAGGAATAAACGGCAGCAGGCCTCTGTAACCAAACGCCCTCTTTCAAACTCTGATACGAATTGTGTGGACACTTTCAGGGATACTCAAAGTTAACGCACTCTTGAATCACCGGACGTTTGACCTCGAATGTCGACGGGGTTGACAGCCCTACGTCTTATTCCCCGATGGGCGTCTTAGGGTCTAATGTGTTTACCAACTCACTTCGAACTGCTTTCCTCCTCTGGGACTCTATGTTTCCCAAATTTAAGGTTCCTGTCGTATTCTCGTTAGGGGCTCCGCATTTCGTTTCGAGATTGCCTCCGTCTGTAGACTTCCGAAGCCGGTGGAGGAAGTGACCAAATTAAACCTCTAGAACCCCTTCGGGGTTGTGGGGGCAGTTCCTTTTACGGAAAAATCTTGCCTGTTGACGCCTTCCTCTCTGAATACACTCACAGTCTCACTGGTTTGCTGAAGTCGTTGGTCATCACTCTTCGAAGCTTGTGGAGGTCAAACGTTACAGTTTCCCTTGAACATGATGCACTCTCTTATCGAGTTGTCCTCTGCGTGTCTACGCTGCCTCGTTGTTATAACTGTCATAGGTACGGCCATGGTTTTTTGAATTGGTGACCGGTGAATTCACTCCGGAAAAATTACTCCCAGTAATTTCACTTCCAGGCAGTTTCACTCCTAGGTAATTTCACTTACTTATAGTTTTAATTTAAGTAGTTTAAATTTAGAAAATATTAGGTTAGGTTTACGTTAGGTTAGGTTAGGTTTAATTTTTAATGGTGATTATAGATCAATAAATCGAAAGTAAAGGTTGTGGCTTCGGGGCTTAAATCATTAAACCCTTATATGGAAACAAAAAATGCATCTATCTTCATAAATTAGCACAGGGAGTGAATTTACCAGGAGTAAATTACATGGGAAGTGAATTTGCCGGAGCGAAAATACCAGGAGTCAATTTACCGGGAGTGAATTCGCCTACAACCCCTTGAATTGCCGCTCCCAAGCTAGGTATGCTACCTGTAGTGGCTTCTATATCTCTACAGGCTGTCAGAATGCACTCTTCTGCTACTTCTGTGATGGTTTCCACAAGGTGACCTCCCGTTTCTGTCCCATTTGCCTCCAGTCCTTTGATTTGTGGAAGACGTTTAGTCGGGGCTCCATGGACTCCTCTGAATTCAGGGATGCTCTCCAGTGCTTAAACCACTCTAGGAGGACCTCCCCCTTTCTGATTTCTTCTGCCCTTCCTGCTCACTTACTGCTGCTTCTGCAGGGTCACTACAGTCCCGGTCACTCCTTGCCTTCCTCGGTGGTGCCGCCTCTTCATTTGAACCAGCCCCTCGTTCCTACTCTGCTGTAGTTCGTGCAGCCAACTTATTATTAAGAGGAATGTTAGTTACAAAAGTAACAAAAGTAAGGAAGTCATCTGTAAATGTATAATTCTTCCAGGATATATTGTAGTTATGTAGTTTCATATATGTAGCTTCAGTAAGTCTGTCAATAGTTTAAAGATAAATAGCTAACTTGAAATTCATATTTTGCAAAATCTGATCATAAAATATAGCTTTAGATTATTTATCTGACTTGAATAACCTTGATGGGTTCGAGTGGTTTCATGTTTTCCAAGTGTAATGTAATGTGTGTAGCGTAAGGCAACCAAACTTAGTCCTAGCTTAATTAAGAAGGTTAGAATACAGTGAAAGGCTAAAGGAAATGGACGAGTAGGTTTAGTTTTGAAAGACGTTGCTTGAGAGGAGATATGATACAGATGTTCAAAATGTTTTCCGATGTAGATAATTTACACGTAAATTAATTTTTCTTAATAGATTCTGACAAGAACTCGAGGAAATAAGAAAATTAGAAAACAGACTTGCAGACTGGATCTACGAAAATACTGTTTCAGTAGTAAATGTTCGGAATGAATTGCCATATGATGTGGTAAGTAGTAGCTCCTTAAATAATTTTAAGAAACATTTAGAGGCTTTCATGAATGGAAAAGAGTTTGTAAATTGTATAAATAATGTATATCTTAGTTAAGACTAGTTTAATGACAATTAGTTGACTTTAAATTGATATTTTCGCAAAATTTAATCATAAAATATAGTTTTAACTTAAACTGCTTATCTGATTTCAATAACTTTAATGGTTCTGGGTGGTTCATGTTGCCCAAAAGTAGTGTAATTGCTTTGGGTAGGCCTTTGATAATGAATGGCCTGTACTTAAACTTCGTATATGTTATATACGTATATGGTGTAATTATATTGTAGACTTCGCTACGTTCGCTTAACTTGCAGCGAGTAAGACTGACATTGCATTACAGTAGGCTACTATATATGGCTTATAGCCATCGTGTGATCAGTGCTTAAAATTATAGAGTCTATAGAAGTATTTTTGGGTTATCGTTTATTGCTTTTGCCGTATCTTCATGGCCCTTAATTAGAACTTGTATTTCTTTGTCAATACTCTCCAATTTCACTTATCATTTTTCTGGTGTTGTTGTCTCTGCAGTTGATTAACTTCGTAGCTACTCTCCTTCTTTGCGGAATATTGTTCGTTTTCGCCTCTTGAAATAGTTCCACTTTCCCTTTGTCTGTGCTTTCGAAACAAATTTTTCTAAAATTTCTAAATCTGTTTTCCACTATATATATATATATATATATATATATATTATATATATATATATTAAAATGCCCCCTGCACTTTTCACAGGAAAAAAGAAACCTGAAACACAATCTAGGGGGGATTGGACTGGGAGGGGCGGATGTGTTACGAAAACTAGCAAATATGCATAAGAACTCAAGTTACCACCTTAATTCCTTTAGTCAGCTGCAACGATGAACAAAAATTGTCTTATGACGTGTTCATCCTTAAAAAAACACTTAATACTTTACACAGAAATAATTTTTAATTCCTCGCTTATTCCTCCATAAAAAAGTGAATCAGGTTTGCTTGTTTATGTTTACAACGTGTAAATGTTGTTTGTTTGTGGAAGTGGAATAAAGTCAACTAACGTACTAACATCAATAACATTTGGAGTTGTTCAACCTCCTTCGTAGCGGCAAAGGTCACGTAACGGAAACACCCACATCCATATATATATATATATATATATACACCTTTTAGTGGGATCCAAACTGAGAAAGGCCCGCAGAAACACCTTAATCGCTGAAATCTGAAGCCCGGGCCGCGACACGAACCCAAAACCTTCGGATTAATACTCGGTGCCTCGCAATGAGGCTGCCCTGGTAGCCTTACTGTTCAATGTTCATAAGGGCCACTTACGCAAAGTTGACCTTGCAGAAAGCACGCTTGTACAAAAGCGAAACTCAGTGCCTGTATAATATTCACTCAGGTTCGGTCAGGCAACCGTGAATCAGTGGTGGAATTCAAAAATTTTAAGAACCGGTTCGCCCTCCCCTCCCCTCCCCCCCTTCCCCCCTTCTCCTCTCCCTTCCGTGTCAGAAATGAAACTAAAAATGTTTTTATTGAAATTCTTTATTTAATTTCCTTTTAAATATTTCCAAATCGCCTCCAAATCGAACTCGAGAAATTTTAGGAACCGGTTCGCACGAACCGGTGCGAACCGGCTGAATGCCACCACTGCCGTGAATGCCCGGTTAGGTCGTCAGATTTATCTGAAAAGACTGCGATGATGCTGTAGAGTGCAATTAGAGTTTGGCATTTTCACAAAATCTGAACAAACTACTCTTGTATAAACCTGCACAAAGTCGACTTGCAAAATGTTGAGGAGGATCATATGGGAGTCATATTTATTTATGTGATTTGTATATTATTATAAATAATAATGGAACATCAGTGTGAGAGGAAACAACATAAAAATAAATGTAAACAAACGTACAAAAATGTTTTAAACGTTACAGTATATACCTTGTTAATCTTGTTTGGGTTCCGTGCGTTGGTCTTTCTTCACACGAAGGTCAAGCTGGTGGCCCCGCCTCTAGTCCTGGCTTGATGGAGGAGCGAGTTGCTCTCTTGCGCTCTCCATCGTACATAGCCATGTACACCCGCCTCATCTGGTACCGTCCTGAGCAAGGCATCTAGTCTTCTCTTGAAGACTTCAACTTTGACCCCTGTAATGTTTCTGAGGTCCTTTGGAAGCTGATTGAAAATTCTTGGCCCCCTGACAGCCAAGCTATTTTCGTTCAGAGTTGAGGAAGTCCCTTGTTGGGCCTTTAATTTGGGAACACTATACGTTCTGTCTTTCCTATTTTCCAGCGTTGTTTGGGTGGTAATTGGGTCTTGTTTGAGATTTGGTACCAGCTTTTCGATAATTTTCCATATGTAGATTATGGTATACCTCTCTCTTCTTTTTTTCAGAGAGTACAGATTTAGTTTACGCAGTCTTTCCCGGTAGTTCAGTTCTTTGCAGCCATCAATCTTGGCTGTGAAATGCCTCTGCGTTTCTTCTAGTTTATTAATTTCTTCCTTTTTTTATGGGGACGTCAAAACTGAGCAGTATTCAAATTTTGGTATGATCAGTGTTCTCAGCAGGGGAATCATTACTGTCTGGTCCCTCCTTTTGAACGTTCTTAGTACCTGTCCCGCGACTCTTTTTGCTTCGTTTATTGCTATCTGATTTTGTGTCTCAAATTTGGCATCATCGGTCATTATTATCCCCCGAGTCGACCACTTTCGTGCTTCTCTGAATTTCTTGTCTATCTGGAGCATAATATGCAGTCTGTTTAAGTTCCTCATTTCTACCATATCTCAATGACAACAACTTCAGAACATCTGAAGGAAAGGATACGTGAGGCTGTAACACAAGTTCAGTATGATATGCTACAAAATGTATGGAAGGACACAGAATACTGCTTTGATGTCTGCAGAGCCATAAAAAGAGCTCATATCGAACTTCATTAGCTTGTAAATAAAATGTTTTGAGTGCTTCTTTATTTGTATATCTTGCTTTTTGCTGTAGCTTTGTTAGTTTTTTCATATAACTGTTTAGAATAGGGAAGATCATTTATAATCACCCGGTATCTATATTTATACAATTACACTTTGAAATGAGAATAAATTATCATAGTGTTTTTGTATGTTACATTTTTTATGAATATAGATTTTGTTTTTTAATTAAAATTTTAAAATTTCAAAGAATCGGCTAAATTTGGCCGATGCCGATGCCCCAAAAATGGCCGATTCTGCCGATGACGATGTACATTAATCGGTACACAACTAATATTTACGTTCACCCTCTCAATACTTGGAAATAATGAGCTACGCCGTGGCCAGATAATGTAACAACCCGTGACTTGAAGCCCACATAAAGCTGTAGATTCCCTCAGTTATATGACCTCAGATGTTGCGAAGGAGACTAAACAACTTCATCAAACAAACAACTTGGCGGTGATGCTACGAACTGTTCGTGCCCTGAACGAGTGTATGGCAGAGAATGCATTGCGTAAAACAGTGAAATCTTTCCTCGAAGTTAAACTTAATTTGTTAACACATGTGTCTTAAACGTTAATAATGAAAATGAAAATGGAAAAAGTTTATTGTCAGACCATAGTCCATATGACAAATATTGATAATACGAACTGACAATAGAATACAATGACAATTCAAATACAATACTAAGTTATAGAAATACAATTAATGAGAAATAGTACAATAATGTCGAAGTTTAAGTGGAGCTACAGACAGACGTTTTCATACCATGAATTCCATAGCTTAGAAGACATACTGCAGGACTGATGAATAGCTTGGATAATCGGGTTGGCTGATTTTTTAATTCCTTGCATTAGACTGTATTGAGCACGTCTTGTTACCTCCGGGAAGCTCGGGACATTGCGGATAGCAAACTTTCAAATACAGTACTAAGTTATAGAAATACAATTAATGAGAAATAGTACAATAATGTCGAAGTTTAAGTGGAGCTACAGACAGACGTTTTCATACCATGAATTCCATAGCTTAGAAGACATACTGCAGGACTGATGAATAGTTTGGATAATCAGGTTGGCTGATTTTTTAATTCCTTGCATTAGACTGTATTGAGCACGTCTTGTTACCTCCGGGAAGCTCGGGACATTGCGGGTAGCAAACATTTGCGAAGCTGAGCATCTCCGGGGGGTAATTTATGTAGGAGTCTAAAAGATTTGTTGTATAGCAAATTTAGGGTTCTGCCAGAACCTCTTTTATAATTCGCCCAGAGTTGCTGTCCGTATATATATAACTGCAGAAATTTTACAAAATTGAAATTTGAAATTAAAATTTCGCAAAATTTCACAAATTTGAAAGTACGAAAGAGAGTGTCTTTAGCTTGTACAGAACCGGAAATTCCTTAATCATATTCACTTTAGCACAAAGGGTTCGATATTTTCTCGTATCTGAGTCATTACTCAAGAAGCTAGTGATAGTTTGACCCAAATACTTAAATTCTCGTATTTCCGCTATTGCTTTACCTCTCATTTTGAAACTAATATCACCTGGCTAATTAGAGCTTTTAGGATGGAACTGCATAACCTTAATTTTTGTAACATTAAAAAGAATATGTTTCTGCGAATATAATTTGCAGACTTTTAGTAAACAATGCAGACTTTAACAGAGGGACTTATTAACACCATATCATCGGCATAAACTAAGTTATTTATCCTTGTGCTATTTATACAACATCCAACTATTGCCTCATTAAGTGAAGCAATTAATCCATCAATGGACACATTAAACAGCGTAGGAGAGAGCAAGGAGCCTTGCCTCACTCCGCCAGAGGATCCAAAACAATAATATATACAGTATATATATAAATATATATATATATATATGTATATATATATATATATATATATATATAGCTTCAGAATTCTCCAATTTAAAATTGCTATTAATAAAGTTGAGTTAAAAGTAAGAACATCCTCAGTTCGTATAAGAAGCTTAATGTTCTTAATTTGTGTAGTGCGTTTGAAATGGCAGAAACAAGTGCAGGTTTTTCTATTTGTGTCCATGACTTCATAATGAAGCCTTTAAAAAAGAAATGCATTTGTTTATATATATATATATATATATATATATATATATATATATATATATAATATATATATATAATACTATATATATATAAATATAATACTATATATATATAAATATAAAATAATATATATATAAATATAATAATATATATATATATATATATATATATATATATATATATATATATATATATATATATATATATTATAATATATATATATATATATACAGTATATATAAAATAATATGTACAGGGTGTCCGAGAATTATCTGTGCAATTTTTGGCTGTTATTAAAAGTCAACCATGAAGTGTAGAAATTCCAGTGTTGTCCCATTTACAGAGAATCTCATTAAGTTTTTTCTGATACCACGTTTGACAAGTTTTTTAGAAATGTACGCGGGTGACAGACATTGATGATTTAAAAGCAAGAATCACAGCTGCTATTGAGCGAATTGATGTGAATATGCTGCAGTGTACATGACAACATTTGGAGTATCGATTGGATGTTTTGCGAATCACTAATGGTACACATATCGAATGTTTGTAACAACGTTACTTTAATAAAAGAAACTTTTGAAAATACAGATTCTAAATAAGCTTGTTTAAGAATTTTACGTGTGTTATCAAGAATTTTTATTAAAAGATGAAATTGTACAGATAATGTTCGGACACACTGGAATTTCTAAAAAACTTGTCAAAACTTGGTATCAGAAAAAACTTAATGAGATTCTCTGTAAAATGGGACAACACTGGAATTTCTACACTTCATGGTTGACTTTTAATAACAGCCAAAAATTGTACAGATAATTATATAATTATATAATAATATATATATATAATAATAATATATATATATAATAATATATATATATATATAATAATATATATATATATATATAATATATATATATATATATATATATACAGGGTGTTTGAAAACTTTCTGTACAAATTGTAATGGGGGATAGGCAACACCAAGACAAACCCTTTTCGTCTATAAGTGTATGTCCGCTGACGTCACCATTAGGCGCGAGAGGGGCCGCTGCAATTAGCTAAAAGGTGAAGTGGGCTAGACTCGCGCTTGCCGCGGGCATTCTTAAATCGGACGTAGTACGCGTAACATGGAGCGCTTCACGACTGCTGAGATGGCTGACATGCATATGGTGTATGGGGCTGCCAATGAAAACGGAAGAGCTGCTGTGAGGTTGTACCGACAGCGCTTCCCAAACAGACGTGTGCCAAACCACCAAACGTTTGCGCATTTGCATCGGCGACTGCGAGAAACTGGAACATTCCATGCAAACA
Source organism: Bathynomus jamesi (assembly GCA_023014485.1). Lineage (NCBI taxonomy): Eukaryota > Metazoa > Arthropoda > Malacostraca > Isopoda > Cirolanidae > Bathynomus > Bathynomus jamesi. The sequence goes on from JAJOZX010004739.1 coordinate 247,569, forward strand.
TGCATGACACTGGTCGGGAGAGAAACGTGCGCACTCCTGACATGGAAGAAGAAATTCTACGGCGATTTGAGGACAATCGAAGCGCAAGCACGCGAGGTGTTGCACGTATCCTCGGTTGTGAACCACGACCTGGTCTGAGAGTGTTTCACGAGCAGCAGTTACATCCGTTTCATCGTCAGAGAGTCCAGGCATTACAACCTCGGGATTACCCTCTTCGTGTGGAATTCGCACGCTGGTTTCTGCAGCAGACAGCGGTGCAGCCTAATTTTCCGGCTTATGTGCTGTTCTCAGATGAGGCCTGTTTCACACGTGAGGGTGTTTAACATGCACAATTCTCACGTGTGGGCGCACGCAAATCCACATGCTACACGGGTGCATGCTCATCAAGAACGGTTCGCCGTCAATGTTTGGGCGGGTATCGTCCATGGCAAGTTGATTGGGCCGTACCTGCTGCCTGCCCGACTCGACGGGCGGGTTTATCGGATATTTCTTGAAGAAAGTTGCCGGAACTGCTGGAAGATGTTCCCGTGGCTATTCGTAGACGAATGTGGTTTCAACACGACGGGGCCCCAGCACACTCCAGCAACGATGTGCGGGATTATCTGAACGCCACTTTTGGGGACCGATGGATAGGCCGGGGTGGGCCCGTAGCCTGGCCACCGAGATCGCCCGATTTAACATGCCTCGATTTCTTCCTGTGGGGACACATGAAGAACCTCGTGTACGAGACTCCCATTTACTCAGAAGAAGACCTCGTAGCAGGAATCGCTGTCGCCGCTGGAACTGTTCCCGAAATGCCGGGAATCTTTCGACGTGTACGTCGGTCAATGCTTCGACGCTGTCGGGCATGCATTGATGCTACCGGTCGCAACTTTCAGCACCTTCTTTAAATAAACATGCCTTCTTTAAATAAACATGTTACGCGTACTACGTTCGATTTAAGAATGACCGCGGCAAGCGCGAGTCTAGCACACTTCACCTTTTAGCCAATTGCAGCGGCGCCCTCTCGCGCCGAATGGTGACGTCAGCGGACATACACTTATAGACGAAAAGGGTTTGTCTTGGTGTTGCCTATCCCCATTACAATTTGTACAGAAAGTTTTCAAACACCCTGTATATGTAATATATATATATATATATATATATATATATATATATATATATATATATATATATATATATATATATATACAGCGTGTCCCAAAGAAATGTATACCCACTTTGTTCGATAATACCAGCTATGAGGATAATAAATATATTACTTTTTATATGTTTTTTAATAAAGAAGTTTCTCCTGAATCTAAATATGTAATTATTTTTATTAAAATTGAAGAACAAAAAAGTTACAGATGTTTAAATTATAATTATTATTTTCGAGACTTCATGTGCGATATTTTCTAATATTTTAACCGACTGTTTTGAGATACTTATGTTTAGTGTTAATATTGAAGCATGAATGTTGTAATTATTAGTTAATTCAAAAAATTTACAAATTCCATGGTTAAATGACACTTTATCTAAGATGTTCGACGTCTTCCAGAACGTTGTTTTTGTAAGTTTTGCACAGTGCCGTCGGTTTCAAACTTATCTCGTATACGTGCAAAAATATTAGAAAATATCGCACATGAAGTCTCGAAAATAATAATTATAATTTAAACATTTGTAACTTTTTTGTTTTTCAATTTTTAATAAAAATAATTACATATTTAGATTTAGGAGAAAATTCTTTATTAAAAAACATATAAAAAGTAATATATTTATTATCCTCATAGCTGGTATTATCGAACAAAGTGGGTATACATTTCTTTGGGACACGCTGTGTGTGTGTATATATATATATATATATATATATATATATAGGCTACCCAGGGTACCCATTTATCTATCAACCCATTTTTTTATTGTGTGGAAGGATGAACAGCTGGGTTTTGAAGCGCGCCGCCTGCCGTCACTGGGTTGCGATCCCGGGGCCGATGGATTCGTAGTCAGCGATGCTAACGACTACACCACCGAAGCACATATATATATAATTATATATATCTGACCAAAGATTGAATAGGCCGAGCGTATTTAAATATTTATGTAGCTTCTTAGATATTTAAAAAAATATCTGTAAACAACTTACATAATCTTCTTCCGCAGCCTTATTATCCCACTTCTATGTGGGGTCGCTGTTGCAGATCCTTCTTCTCTATTCACTTCTGTCTCGAGCCACCTCTTCCTCCAGTCCCTTTTCACTCATATCTTTCTTCATTCTATCCCGCCACCTCATCTTCGGTCTACCTCTTCTCCTCGCGCTTGGAATTTCCATCCTCAGCATCCGTCGTCCCACATACTCCTCCCTCCTCTGGACATGCCCATACCATCTTAATCTCCTTTCCTGTGCCTTCTTGGAGATTTCCGTCACTTTTGTTGTTCTTCTTCTTAAATCATTCCTCACTCTATCCCTCCTAGTCACGCCACCCATCCATCGGAGCATCTTCATTTCTGCCACTTCCATTTTCTTTTCCAGGCTTCTTTTCATCGGCCATGTTTCTGCCCCATATAGTAGTGCTGGTCTTACTACTGTCTTGAACAGTTCTCTCTTCATCCTCACATTCACCTTCTTATCACACAATACTCCAGAGTCCAGATACCTCTCTCCAATTTTTCCAGCCAGCTTGAATTCTGGTGTTTATTTCTCCTTCCAAGTCTCCCTTCTCCTCTATGATTGGTTCCAGATACTTGAAACTTTTAACTTTCTTTATAATAAATTCCTGGACCATGACACTTCCTATTTGTTCGTCTCCAGGTGCACATTTCATGTACTCGGTCTTTTCTCTGCTTTTTAGTCCTCTCGTTTCTAGAGCTACTCTCCACCTCTCTAATTTCTCTTGCACTCCCTCTCTTGTTTCTGGGCACAACACGATGTTATCAGCAAACATCATGGTCCATGGAGCCTCCTTTATCACGTCTTTGCTGATCACATCCATCACAATATAAAAAATCAGCGGACTCAACGCTGATCCTTGGTGTAGACCAACTCGTACCTCAAATTTCTAGGTCTCTCCCATACTACTTCGCACCTTCGTAACAGCTCCCTCATACATATCTTGGATCAGTCTGACATACTTCTCAGGTACCCGCCTGTCTCTTAAACATCTCTACACTTCCTGCCTTGGGACTCTATCATACGCTTTTTCTAAGTCTACAAACACTAGCTGTAACTCCTTTCTTCCTTCTCCGTATCTTTCTGTATTGTCGAAGTGCAAATATTGCTTACAGTTTACATAATATCTAAATAATTAAACCTAGTTACAAGCCACATATATCTCATTAACCCTTTAACCCCGGAATTGTTTGTAGGGGTTAAGTTAGGAATGCGTGTATTTGAAAGGTTACCAGTATGTAGCGGTCGTCCTTTTAAGGTTAAAATGTTTATCACATATCACTATTTTATGTTTTAAGCTAAATTTTAGGTTCACTCTTCCACAATTAGGCATCCAGATATTGAAAAGGTCTTCTTTTTTGGGGGGAAATTAAAAAACTTATACTTTTTGTGGTAGTTTCTACTTTCTACATTGTTACAGAGTACCACAGCGTACTTCAAAGGCATTTTGGATTTATTTACAATAAACAAATTATAATTAACTTTAAATACTTTGAATATGACTATTAGTTTTTAATTTACGGTTGTCATTACGTCATCAACGTTCAACATCTATGATTGGCTGTAAAAATAGTCCCCGTCCAAGTTGCATGATTATAATACTGCAGTTTTTAAGAATATTAATTAACTAAGAAATTATAAATTAAATACATAATTTTATAAAATTACATAATACATAATAAAAATTGCCTGATTTACCCTTATTTCAAAAACGTATATACCTATTTGGCCACTCACTGGTGATTATAAGCACAGACATTTCCACAAGAATAATCGCCGAGACTACAGTATACTACAGTATATATGTGTGTGTGTGTGGAGGGAGGCGGGGGGATTATGCTATATTACATAATTTCAGATGAGCATAATTTGAGTGTGTTTGTGTTTGATGATTTTATTTGTGAAATAATAGTGCTGGGAATTTTCTTGCACATCACTTCAACGTTCTCCTCACAAATGGTTGATGACAGATAATTTGTATGTTCTCTGCCTTTGTTCACTCGTTTCTGTATATGTTCTGCCAGCAAAGTCTCAAACTCAGCTATAACTTCCATCATATCCAAGAAATTTCCATTCTTTGTAGAATCCACTTTTTCATTATCACTATGAAAAGGAAGCCTATGCTCACCAAGGAACATGATTACACTTACTACTCTCTCAAATATATTTTTCCAATAATTTGTTACTTCGTCAACTTGTTCTAACAATTGCTTATCGGTTCTCCCATTGGCTTTCATTAGTTTTACCTCTTCTACGGTTGTATCACAATGGATTTTTTATTTTTCATGACTGTCTAGGGCAGCGCTGTCCAACTTGCGGCCCGCGGGCCGCATGCGGGCCGCGGAATGGACTTTTGCCAAATTTCAATTTCTGAATTTTCTTCCCTATTTTGTCATTTCTAGTAGGGAGAACAACATTCAGCGGGTTCCTAAGTCGTATTAACCAACAGTGTATGATTATAGGCAACATCTTGGCCGCGCTTTATAGAAGTTGGACAGCACTGGTCTAGGGAACGCCCAGCATTTTTCCAGTCATTGAACCCATCAGTCACAAACAGACCTTAGTCCACATTCAATAGTTTACCATGGAAACAATAAACCTTGCCAGTACTAGGTGAATAACATAACCAGCCTCGATCAATTTTTTCACCATTTGGATGAGCACGTTCAACAATTGTCTTGTGAAGAACGTTTACTGTTGCCAGACTTGATGAAATCATTACTCTTGTTTTGTAACTCAGTTGAACCTCTTCTTTATCCAGTAATTATCCATTTCATTTGTCGATTTGAAAGTCCTTAGGCCAATGCCAAATTCAAGTCCTGGAATTTTTTGCTGCACTTCTTCAGCTGAGTGAGGTTCTTCTTGAGGTGCCAATTCTGAGGCTAATTCAATCTGAGTCTGAGTAGCAGCTGAGCCTTCAATATTATCTTCATGACCAGATGTTGATAGCTGTGACCGAGTAAAGAATTCACCAATTTTTCTACATTTCTTGACTTCTACAGAACTACAGAAGCTAAGACTAACAAAGATCCTAAGATCCACTCTAGGGTTAGCTCGAGAGAAAGGAAAGAGTAGGGTTAAGAGAAGAGAATTAGGGGTTAAGTAAGTAGCAACACCTATCACTCGTGGGTTAACATTCACTAAGAAAAAGAGAAAAAAGACTCACCATCATCATCCGCCGGCCACTGCCGACAAGTCAGAAAAATAGTCAGAGAGAATAGGAAAGGTTGCAGAACGGTCCTCCACTCCATAGGGAGATAGAGCCCACTCTGCCGGAAAGGAGTGAAAGATGAAAAGAAGTAAAATAAGAACGCTTACAAACCATGCAACACGTTCTTAACTCAAAGAACAACACATTCTTAACTCAAAGCAACACATACTTCCAGCTGTTGCAGACCGATCCTCTACTCCATAGGGAGGTAGAGGATGCAGCCCACTAGGCTGGAAAGGGGTGAAAGATGAAAAGAAGTAAAATAAGAACGCAACACATTCTTAACTCAAACTCTATCATACCATGCAAACTACAGACATGCAATAAAGAGAGTTACAGACATGCAATAAAGAGAGTTACAGACATGCAAATAAGGAGAGGATAAGAGAAAAAAAATACATAAAGTATAACAAAAAGTGCGTTAGTATACGTTAAGAGTTACATCTAAGTTCGTGTTAGTCTAATTTTTTTTTTTTGTATATTACACACTGGCATGTCACAAGTTGGCATTAGTCGTCAACAGACTCATCCCCGATTACCACCCACCCCCAGAGCTCCTGTTGCTAATTGTTTTTTTTATTTTAAACAACGTTAATATTTTTAAAATGCCTGTCTAGACGGTTTTTAAACACGTTAACGCTGGTAGAGTTCACGAGGGCGTTGGAAGATTATTCCATTTATCAATTACTTTAAACGTAAAGACGTTTTTAGCGATATTAGTAATGAAACGTCTGCCAAGCAACTTAAATCCGTTATTACGAGTATTGCTATTATCGAAAGTGAACAGTTTATCAAAATTTACGTTATCGATGTTATTAACGATTTTGAAAACTTCAATAAGCTCTCCCCTTAATCTCCTAGTTTCGAGTGAATGCAAGTCTAACTCTTTAATCCTATCTTCATAAGGCTTGTTGCGCAATGACGGAATTAGTTTCGTGGCACGACTCTGAACCCTTTCTAACCTATCAATATCTTCACGCAAATACGGGCACCAAAACTGAACTTGTGAAGGGGTACCACCAACCTTTCGGTTAACAGCCAATTTCCACTTTTGGGTACCACTTACTCGTATATGTTGTGGAATTTTGTGTCGGTCACTCATGCCTTGCTGACTGACTCATAGAGATATGCAAAGTACTACAATTTGTTACTCATGTTAAAGTACAAGTAATTTGACAAAAATTTACTTAAGTTGAAGCACAAGTATAATTCGTGACTTGTACTTACTAAGAGTGAAAAGTATTAAGTTTAAAGTATACTCAAGTAGTAAAAGTAAAAAGTATTAGCATGTCAAACATAACATTGATAATCATTACCTTGTCACAATGATAAGTTTTATATTAATTATATTCATTAGGGAATGAAATAAATGAATAAATACACATATGGCCAACAAACTTTATTACGAGCAGAACTTCTTATTTAGCATTAACAATAATTGGTTCTCAAAGGCACGTGACTGACTCCGTTAAATTCGTGTACTGTCTGCCTCCTCAGATTGGTTGATTTAATCATGGAAATTTCCAAACGGATCATGAAAAATGTTACTTGAGTACAGTTAGAGATGGGCAGTTTCGCGATACATGTATCGACATTACGTATCGAGCGATACTTTTGTATCGGTAACGGTATCGCCTTAGCGACTTGATCGATGTATCGGTATCGCTAAAGTCATTTTCCTTAAATGTATCGAAAAAAATCGATTCATCGATACACCGATACATTCATACAAATAACTGAAAGTAAAAATGTAAAATGTTGTATAATCCGCAAATTTTCTGAACTTTTGTTTTTTTCAATAATATGGTTTTAAGTTATAATGTTGAAGGGATCTGATATTTACAATTATATCATACATATCAATGATATCATGTTAATAATATTTTTCGCCCGCGCATCCACAGAAATATTTCTCTTTCCAAAGCTATTAACCCCTTAGATGGGTAATTTCAATACAGAAGCGCGCTACGCTGTGTGCAATTTTCACCCGACACGCAATGCATGCATACAACACATCAATGTATTTGCGATTATTTACAATTTCTTATGTTCCTCGTTAAAAGTTTATAACATTTAAGTTTTTCTGTGAGCTAACCTGGTATAAAATACATTTTTTCTTAAATAAATTGATCGTTTTTACACCCAATATGCAAAGTAAAAATTTATTTACATATTAGTAAGATTTGTTCATTCTTATAGTAATGTATCGCGATACATGTATCGTATCGATATCGCTTTAGCCATTTATAAGTATCGATGATCAGTATCGCTTTAGACGATTTACGAGTATCGATGTATCGGTATCGCCTTAGGGATTTCTGTGTATCGATGCCCATCACTGAGTACAGTTACTTCTATTGCACACTTCTCCTGACTCACCTACATTACAAGAGAAGTTAATTTTAGATATCATATCTCAGAGATCAGGCAATTGTGAAATGTAATACTATATGTCGGATTTTTGTGGGCTACAGCTTAAGCTTCACCTCCAATAGTTAATGGGGTCTAGGTGCTTCGATCCACGGTTTTAATGGGTCTTCCGATGGCCTATATATATAATTTTTCCTCGTCAAGGCCTGGGTAAAAGGAAACGACTCAGTTTCAAGACTTAGAACTATGATCAAACCTTATAAAATCGAGAGACCAACCCACGTTCGTAGCTGATGAATATTAAACGAGTTGAGTCTAGTATACACTTGTACTCTTCAGAATAAGAATAATACCAGTGGGTATCTAGAAGCTACGTTGTTTAGGGTGCATTTGATCCGAAAGGTGGAAATCCAACGGTGGTAACACTAGGCTTCAAAAGCAATTTGGCCCAATGCGTCGAAGGCTGGGAGCCCTGATCTTCAGGTGATCCCCTTATTTCGCTGAAGAGTTTACTCAGTCCTCATTCCTTTAAAATGATGTTTGATTAAAATTTGAATCCAGACACAGCCCACATTTTCTGATCAGCAGACGTTATAGTGACGTCACCATGACGTCATTAACATAATGATGTCTTGGTGACGTGTTATGACGTCCGCTGATCTGAGAATGTGGGCGTGGCTTAAGGACTTCCGGGAGCGCTGTTTACCGTTATTTTCCCGTAATATAATATATCTTTTCATGTTATTATGTAATTATTATGTAATTATGTAATAATTTTAGTCATAAAAAAAATCCTAAAATAATTTACAAGTTGGAAATTTTTAGATGTACATTTACATGGCAATACTTGAGAAATGGCCGATGAAAGTGATTGGGGGTTTGTTTACAAGCAACTAAAACATCACACTTTGATATATGTTGAATTGGAAGTCATGATTATTTATTCATATTTTGTTAAAACATTATAAACTGATTTTTTGTGATACCAAACTTTGTAATAATAGGTAACTAAGAGGTAAAGAAAAATTCATAATTGGCATGCCATATCAGCCGTGACGTCGACTTGGAGGTTACAGAAATTGGGGATGAAAACCAATATTCACGCCAAACTTAGTCGATATATACTATACCGATATACCTACACTGTGACGCCAAGGAGTCTTTTTTTTTTTCTTTACAATATTCTGGCGAAGAATCAGCCAAACTGTCTGGGCGAAAACAAAAAATACATGATCTATAGAACTATTTACTTTGACTATGTAGCTAATAACAATCATGATTTTGAGAAAACTCAAAGCCTACTAGTATTTGTAACAGTAGTACGCTTTAGTAGTTTTACTTAGAGCTGCTCCTGTGTAATGTTTTATGGAAACCTCATTTCTTAAATTGCGAAGCTGGTGCAGTATGAAAATTTCTCGCGGTAATGTGCTTTTGAAACAAAAGGTTTAGTGTTAATTTCAGCTAAAACTTTTAATTTTACAATAAACGCCTGCTTGACATGTCGATAGGGTGGCCATTTCCAAATTTCCCAAAAGAGGACACTGCGTATGTGGCCGTACGTTAATATATATATATATATATATATATATATATATATATATATATAAGCACACCGGACAAAAAATTAGTCACCCCTCTCAGAATGTACCTAATAACGTGTGACGGTGCCTCTGGTCTTGATAACCGCACGAATCCGGCGAGGCAGAGACTCTACGAGGTTGTGCATGTACTGAACATCGATTTGCTGCCACTCGTTCATCAGCCGGTCCCGAAGTTCCGCCAGAGTCCGTGGGTGTCTATTCCTGCTTTTCACTTTCTGTTCCAAATAATCCCACAGATTTTCAATAGGATTTAAATCAGGGGATTTGGCGGGCCATTCGAGGTGAGACAGTGTTGCAGAATGTTCGTCGTGCCACTCAGACACACTTCTCGCCCTGTGCACACGGCAATTGTCGTCTTGGAAGACAGGAGTGGCAATGTGATGCTGCTCCTGGAGATGTAGGGCAAAGGGTACCAATTCATCATTTAGTATGCGGAGGTACGCCTGCTGGTTCAAATTCATCGTCACTGGAACGAGAGGGCCCATTTCGTGGTACGAAAAACATCCCCAGAACATCACGGAACCACCTCCAGCCTGAACAACACCTTCGACGCATTCAGGATTAAAGGCTTCATTGGACCTGCGATGTACTCGTCGCCTCCCATCATTGGAGAACAAACAAAAACGGGACTCATCGGACCAAATTACACGTTTCCAATCTGCCGCAGTCCAGTTTTTGTGCCTCTGAGCCCATTTATAACGTGCCAATTTGTGACTTGCTGTTAACAGCGGCCTCTTCCGTGGTACCCTGCTCCAGATGTCCATCGCATGCAGTTCTCGTCGCATGTCCGTTCGGAAATTGGTCGCTGGAGAACCTCATTGGTTTCTTGGAGCAATTGTTCTCTGGTTTGAAAACGATTTGCAGTTACTAGACTAGAAACATGGCGGCGGTCCCTATTGTCGAGAATTGTTTTCCGGCCACAGTTACGCCGTCGATTTTCAGTTGATTGCGAACTACACCACTCTTTGTAAACTCGCTGGACAGTACGCGTTGACACACCAACAAATTGGGCTACTTCAGACATTTTGTGTCCGTGGGCTCTGCCAAACACGATGGCTCCTTTTTGCCACTGAGTAACGTCTGCCTCACGACCCATTTTGCAGACTATATCCAACACACACTTTGTTCTTCACCACCTCACGAAACAGATCTGATCCTGTGTGCTACGTCACCTACTTGTCACTTACCAATGCTACATCAGCGCCCTCTGTGACCTTGAACTTCCTACTATCGGTGCTATTAGGGGTGACTAATTTTTTGTCCGGTGCGCATTAAAGAAGACTTTTCATGGCATTTACATTTCTCCTTGTCATTGGATTTCTCCTAAATATTATATATATATATATTATATATATATATATTATATATATATATATATATAACATATATATATATATATATATATTATAACTGCAAACACGCAGTATAATTAACGTAAAGAACGACGCTTTATATATATATATATATATATATATAACTGAAAGAAATGAATATTCATTTTTACTCCTTGGGCAGGCTGACTGTCCGACTTGTAGTCATGAAATTGAAAACAAATGCGGCTTATCAGCAGTGTTGCTAACTACATATAATAAGAATACGTTAACAGTTATTATGGCCTTCAGTACCCGATATTTTAAGTGTACCTGAGGTAATTTATATAATTCTTTTTAGCCAGACCCCAAAAAGGAGGACAAATTAACGTCCGGCTCAAGGTGACTCTGGATGGAGGACAGAGTGCTCAAAAGGCGGACTGTCCGGCCACCCTAAATGTCGAGTACAAGTGATTTCAGCGTCAACTCTTGTTTGACTTTGGCCGTGAGGTGTTATGAAAATAGGGTAATCCTCGCATGACACATCGGAAAATTCCAGCAGATTTTGCAGTCTGGCCTCAGATCAGGACAACTTCCAGAAATTCTAGTTTGGCTATATGCTAAGTGTCTTACCTCCTTTAGTCTAATATTAAGTAGATTCTTATAACATACTATATTGCTTCCCCCCCCCCCCCCTCTTTATCCCCAGACTAGACTAATTTTGATGCATCATATGAAGAATTTTCTATAATACTCTTTCCTCCAGCACATTGGGAAAGAGTTTGGTAATTATTTGTTTTACCCCTGCAGGTTGATTTTCATATGAGAATAGGTTTTTCTGGTGTATTTTGGCGTGTTTTATTCAAATCTGACCTTCATTTCTTGTGCAAATGAGCGAATTTTGAACCAAAATACACCAGAAAAACCTATTCTCATAATATAACCAACCTAACCTAACTGGGCATTCAATTAACCTCCTCCTACTTCTATGAGTTAGGTTAATTGAATGCGCAGTTAGTTCAACTGTATGCCTTGATGATTGGTTAGATTAAGTTATGATATTTTTTAGTTTTAATTGTAAAAAATGATGGGTTATAACCCACAAGATCCAAAAGAAGTTAGAATGAATGGTTTCATTCACTGAATATGTACTGTATATATATTACTCAGAATTGTAGGTTTGCATTAAATATATGTTGGGACCTGGAAAGTTATTTTAGTTGGAATATACATTGAGACCTAGAAAGGTATTTATAGTTTCAACCACAACTCATTTTGAAAAATAAAAATTAGGTTTTCTGGTGGTTTCTGATGTGATTCATCCGAAAATGCCATTCATTTCTGTCGCAAATTACTTGTTTTTGTGATCCCCCAGAATGCATGGGAAATCGGTTTTTGGGGGGGGGGGGGGTTCAAAACCGAGTGATTTGTGATGGAAATGAATGTCATTTTCAGATGAAACACATCAGAAACCAATGGAAAACCTAGGAACCAAACCTGGTAAATTTGCAGTTTCAGCCCCAATTTGTTTTGAACATGAAACATGTTTTTCCTATGTTTTTTGATGCAATTCATTCGAATTTGGTATCCATTTCTGTCGCAAATCACTCGTTTTTGAGACCCCCCCCCCCATATCAAAAGCCAAAAACGAGTGATTTGCAGTGGAAATAGATGTCAAATGCGAGTGAATCACCTCAAAAAACATAGAAAAACAAGTTTCATAACCCAACTCAATCCAATCTACTGGATTGAGTTGGGTTGGGTTATAATGGAGTGATAGGATAAATGATTCCTTCAGAATCCAGCTGTAAATTAGTTTAAAAAATAAATCATTAAACTAACGAAAATATCACGACTTAACCTAACCAATCATCAAGGGTGTACAGTTGCCCTAACTGGGCATTCAATTAACCTAACCAGGCATTCGGTTGACCTAACCAGGCATTCGGTTGACCTAACCAGGCATTCAATTAACCTAATGAGTCAATGTTATTCTTAAAAAATTTATGAATCGCTTCAAATGGAGTAAGAGCACAACCTTCACACACTGTACCCATGGCTAGACTGAGACAATATGGCGGACCAAAAGTTATTATATTTATTATCTCCATTATCCATTTGCGATGGAAGTGGTATTAGAAAAAGTTGTCTGAAATGAAGAGATACAGCTAAATAATACATCAAATATACAATAATCAAGTTGTGGTTGAAACTATAATAATATCGTAGTACCTACTTCCTATCATCTGCACATGTGCTGAACAGGTTGTCACAGCAGATGCAGATGATGTCAGGGATTTCCACATGCACCAGTACTGGTGAACAATCATGCAGTTGAAAGTAGTGCTACCTTTGAGAGTAAATAACTGAGAAACTAAGAATTTTCATGAGAAATGGCTGTTATGTTTGGAATCAGCACAAAAACTGATTATTTATATGACATGCAAATAATTGAAGGCTCCCACAAGGGGTAAATTTAATATTAACTGGGAGTTTTAACAAATTTAATTAAGGCCATTCACTCAAATAAAAAAAAAAAAATTAATATTTTTTGACGTGGATGATACTTGGTAGACTTGGAGATATCTTTCAGAAACACATACACAGAGGGTTGACAAAAGTAAATAATACTTTTAGTTTTTCCATAGTTTTTGATCTGATAATAAAAGTTAATAAATATTAACATTAATTGAATTAATGGTAATTGTTACTTTCATCCCAGACTGCTATTTCCCATGAAACCTATGTTTTTCTCATAGTTTTTGATGTGATTCATGTGAATCTGACCTTCATTTCCGTCAGAAATGACCAGTTGTTAAGATATACCCCATCCCCAACCCCATCAATATTGGGAACCTGTGGGGAATAATTTTTTTGGGGGGTGAAAAACTTGTCATTTCCAACAAAAATGAAGGTAAGAATGTTGTGAAACATATCAAAAACCTAGGTTTCATGGAAAACCTAACCTAACCTAATTATGGCGTTTCTTAGTCTTTAGGATAACATAGCTACTGGTACACCACCACTGATGTCTGTCTTTTTACAAAGTACACTCGCGGCCACAGGTTGGACACACTACATTTAAAGGGAGAACACCATGCAAGTGAAGAAAATTGAAGCTTGCTTCGTTATTTTCAAAACAAAGTGTGAAAATGTGAGCTGGAACAGGAGAGCACTGGTTACACTGGACAGCCATGTCGATTCTGAATTTGAACTGAAAACAGGAGATGAAGGAGGAAGCAGATTGGTTGGTGATTTGCTGGATTAGGTCATGTGATTGGGTACTTCAAAAATGTTTACATAGTTCGTCGCTAGATGGTGCCACCTCCTGTTATGGTGGTGATAGAATGCTCCTTCAAAAAAATTTTTTTTTATAAAATAACTATCTTGTAAACTAAATATTTGCGACAGAAATGTTATTGATAAATGTTTTGTACCTGTTGAGACATTAATGTAGAACCCCTCAAAATTGTCAGGAAACATTCTGGGCTGAAAAGTAACTAATACCGAATTAATATAGTTAGAATCATGTTGCTTTCCTTTTTGCATTATGTAAAGCTGATACATGTTCTGGCATTCCATTGATCAGTTTTGCTATTTGTTCTTGAGGACAACCATCATGGTGTCTACTTACTTCTACTCCAATCTTTAAGCTGTTCATGATCCACTAAGTTCTAGAAGCAGTCCCCTCCAGTCCTTGCCACCATTTTCTCTATTGGATTGTTAGTGCTCCATCTCCATACAAGTACACACCAGCTATTCTGTCCGCATCTCTCTCAATCATCCATGGCTCCTTCTCTACATGCCCTTCCCCTTCAGAATCTTTGCAGCCTCCTACACTGCAGGTCCTCAAGGTTCATGGGTTGCAGCCAGCAGCCCAACTAACCTTGTGTACAAGAAGACAAAGCATTTGTTTCAAGTGCCAGCTTTGCTACACATTAATGTTTATTATATATCATTATTAAAAAACTGTGTAGCTTAACATTGAAGTAAATAAATCTGTTTCAGCTTAAAACTTCAGAAATATTGTTTATCTTAATCTTAGGTCAAATTTAATATTGTCTCATTGGGACACAGTAAGGTTTTGATATAGTCCTAAGTGGGTATGTCAAATTTCAGGTGGGCTTACAGTTTAAGCATATTTCTGTTTGATTTAGAAGACTAAAACCAAATTTTTAATTTCATTTGATTAAACAAGAAGATGCACTTACCATTTGGCTTAATAACATTTATCATACGGTACTAGACTTGATAATATTAAAATTTAAGTTAGGAGACCTAAATGACTTCATGCTGACCTGAATTCAATAATCTACCAATGGAAGCCAATTCCCAAGATGCTGTTGCAAGTACATCAGTCCCAAATCTTTTTAGATTCATTGAAAATCATTATTTCAGGTAGGTTATGTAGCTAGTATCAATTGACATAGAGTACCTACATATTAACTGAATTTTAGCTTAATCCACTGCATAGGACTTAGGCCTACAAAACATTGTTTACAGTATAGGCGGTATTAATCATATAAATCTTTGGATCATAAATTGTGTGGCTCTGCTGTGTAGATTCTTAGGTGACACAAGTCATCTTAAATTGGGCAAAATTTGCAAAAAATTTCATACTCTATCTAAATGATTCAGAGATGGGAATAGGTAGTAAAATATCTAAATTTGGAGATGATACAAAAGTAGTTACCCCAGTTACAAATATAGGAAATTCTCATAAACTGTAAAAAGGTTTTGATAGATTAGTTGCTTGGGCAAGAAAGTGGCAGATGAAATGCAAATTCACCCATTTTGGTAGAAATAATGAAAACTTAGATGTCAGTCAGGAAAAAGATCTGGGTATTATAATTAGCAGTGTTTAGAGGATAGGAATGAGGCAGATAAAATGTTACTGCAGGTATTATTAAGATGAATGTTGGTTACAAAAATAAGGAAGTCATCCATAGATTGTATAATTTTCATTAGGTCTTGCTTAGAATACTGCATTCAAGCTTGGTCATCTCACCATAGGCGGGATATAGATATGCTTGAAGGTGTGCAGTGTAGGGCAACCAAAGTTATTGCCAACTTAAGAAGTTTATAATGCAGTGAAAGATTAAAGGAATTGGGCATGTTTAGTTTTGAGAGGAGATATGTTACTGATGTTAAAAATGTTTTCAGTTCAAGCATTTGAATTGCAAGTAGTTACCTTTTTCTTGTAGAGTGACAGAAGTTCTACATAAAATGTGAGGTTGTTTGCCGTGCATTCTTTCCCTGTAATATAACTTCATGGTATTTATTACTGTTTATTCATTTACTCTGAAAGATAAAGAACTTCCTTGTTGTGGATTGTAACTGCATGTATAACCATAGTATATATTAATTTTAATGCAAGTTCAAAACAGGATTACAAAGTTTGTCACCTCACTTAAGTGGTATAAGACATTTGCATATTCATTTATTTATAGGCTGACCATACGTACCGTTTTGAACGGGACAGTACCGTTTTTTTTATGGATTCTGTATCTGTCACTGAAGAATAATTGTAAGCTCAATATGTTTATGTACTTACTTTTTCATGAATACAGAATATTACATAACCCCCGTCCCTTTTTTGCCATCCCAATGTCCTGTTTTTGTCTCAAGGAAATATGGTCAGCCTATTTATTTATATCTGAATATATAAAATAGTTAGTTACTTTTAAGTATTTAATTTTATTCTTACCCTAGGTAATATATTGTATATTGCAGTTTGCCATCACAAGGAAATGTCTACACCCTCGTACCACTCAGAAGTTCAACAGGAAACTGCAAAATACTTATTGCATCACTTCAGAAAAAGGTTGTAAACCATTTAGTGTTTGTGATGTTTACAAATTAATCTTGATACTTATCACATACAAAGTGAAGGATGATAATGGTAAATTAATGATCAATATTTAAATAATTGACAGGAACACTTTGAAATATTTTTAATTTTTTTTTCAGATTTTATGTATTGAATACACTGATGGGAAGTACTTAGTGCATGAAAATCCATTGGCATGTTTCCCAAGTATGTTATTGAGACTGAAAATATTTGATATACTGTATTTGTACACCTTAAGTCTAATACTATTTTGTTAGAATACATGAATGTGTTTACAACTATGGTTCTCTTCTTTATTATTAAACTTTGGTTTCCTAAAGACTGATTATTATTATAATTATAATAATTATAAAATATATATATTGTGTGTGTGTGTGTGTGCACATGCAATAATACAAACAAGACTAATTAAAGGACAGTGAAATGATTGAATCTTTGAATTTGAAAGTAGAATGGTTGTAGAAGATATGTCAAAAAGCATGGTAAAGTGGATGTTTTCCAGGTGATTGGACAAAAGCTGTAACTACTATTGTATAAAAATAAAGGTGAAAGGAGTGAATGTAAATACTATAGGAGTGTCAATTTTACAAGTATCACTGGTAAAAGTATATGGAAGGGTGTTCATAACATGGTAAAGAAAGATTATATATACGTTGGTTGGATATGAACAAAGTAACTAAACTTGGGGAAGAAATTGTGTTGATTGGGTGTTTTCACCAAGACATCAGAAGGTGGCTGGCTACACAGTAAAAACCCAAAATAAACTGATTTCAGAGATGTCCTTAACCCCACTCAGTTGCTGTCTCTGTACAGGGGTCTTGTCCACCCCTGTATGTAGTAGGTATGCTTCTCGTGTTGGGTGGCTCAACCCCACAGCTCTACTTGACTGGGTGGAATCAAGGGCTTTTTGTCTTATTAATTGCCCACCTCTTACTGACTGTCTTCAGTCCCTCTGTCTTTGCTGCAATGTTGCCTACTCTCTTTTTACTATCATTATTATAATGGACACTGCTCTTCTGAATTCTCTAGTACTGCATGCTCTCCTTTAAGGAGAGCATGCAGTACTAGACTTTTAACACACTTATCCCTTTTCTGTCAAACTCTCTAATGCAAGGGTTAATCAGTATTTTCAATCTTTCATCTACTCAGCTGGTCAACTGTGGAACAATCTTCCTCAATCCATCTTTCCTCCTGTTGTCTAGGACCTCTAATCTTTCAAATGCAGGTTGTCCAAGCATCTCGAAAATCATGGACCTTGATTTGGGCTCTTCTTCTCTGGGAGGGGTGTTTTCGTGGGCATTCATCCATGGCCCTTCCTGCAAAAAAAAAAAAAAAAAAAAAAGACTAACTGCTGAAACAATCTTGTGTGTATAAATGATTAGATTAACTTCAATAACAAGACTGCGAGGTGATGATAGCCAATAATAATATGAATAATAACAAAGGCTGATTTTTTAAGGGACTTTTTTTAAACCAGGTTTTGGGGGCTCATGGATGAGGTACATGCTGGAGACCTTGTCTGCATTATTGCACCCAATTATCTTATACACACACACACACACACACGTATATATATATAATATGAGAAGCAGTGTACTTACAATTTCTGTATTTATTTGTTTTGTTTCAGATGGTGCAGATATTGTCTCAATGAATGCATACAGTAGAAACAACAAACACAATATAGGCTTAACGATGATAGTGGTGAGGTTACAATTATAATTAGGTTCATAGTTTCTTTTAGTTTTTAATGATACTCATTCAGTACTGCTACATTATGCACTAGATAGCTACTAAATTTACAGATTTGTTACAAATTATTTTGTGGCTTAGTATTCAGTATAATAGCTTATTTATTAATAATTTCTGCTTAATTACCTTTGAATCACCTAATTTCTAGAAAGAAGGACCATCTGAGCAACGTCTTTTGAATTTATATTCTGATTGGGACATAGGAAAAAATACCTTCAGTCAAGAAGTCACAAGTTGCACACCTATCCAGCTCAGCTACATCCCCTACATATTGTATTGTACTTCGCTTCCCATTGGATCCGAGGTAGCTGTTGACCTTTTTTATGTTCATATGCAAGATTTGACCAACCTTCTTTGATCATTTTTATTAAATTTTCAAATTTGACTTTGGACACTACTGCTCTTTACACGTTTTCAAGTTGGAATAATTTAGTATTCTTTAGATTTCTTGTGAAAAAAAATCAAATAGAATTTTGGAATCAGGTTGAACCTTTGTCCCTTGAGGAGTCGTTACTTCATCAAAACACTGGAAATGGCCTCCAATTTTTTGAATGTTCAGACTGTGTGGCTGTTGAGTGGAAGCGACTGGGTGATTCACCTGTTTCGGGTCTGCAAAGAAACTAATCGGTACCAAGAGGAGTCTTCAAAGCAGAACGTATTCCCAGAGTTCGAGCAAGTTCGTGGTATAACGCTTCACCTCGACATCTTGTACTTGGACAACAGGAAAAGGTTAAAATTGCTTTTTTGCTTTTAAAACGCATGAAATAGGTTAATGTTACAGAATTCCATATATTATCTACTGTGTATATAGTAAACTCATGGTGTGCAACATCCCATTATTGCATTTTGCAAACGTTTTTGGAACTAAAGGTTGTTTCCATCATCACCAGCGAATCTAAATGAATGTAACTACAAAATGTTTTGAATTACAGTTGGGAATATATTAAAATTATAGTTACGAAAGTATAGGTATTGAACCAAACATAAAATTGAATAAAAAAAAATTTAAGATGTTTATGAAATTTACAAAAGGATAAAGAATGACTTCTTTTTATTTATTAGTCGAGGCGATTAAATGTAGAAGTGAAAACTACACGTGAAAACTACACGTGAAAACTACACGTGAAAACTACACGTGAAAACTACACGTGAAAACTACACGTGAAAACTACACGTGAAAACTACACGTGAAAACTACACGTGAAAACTACACGTGAAAACTACACGTGAAAACTACACGTGAAAACTACACGTGAAAACTACACGTGAAAACTACACGTGAAAACTACACGTGAAAACTACACGTGAAAACTACACGTGAAAACTACACGTGAAAACTACACGTGAAAACTACACGTGAAAACTACACGTGAAAACTACACGTGAAAACTACACGTGAAAACTACACGTGAAAACTACACGTGAAAACTACACAGTGACTATCTCTAAAGTTGCATTTGTCACTACACAAGTCAAGGTCACGGAGAGAGGAGGGGACACTGACGTCGTTCTGACGTAGTTCTTGTTTATATGGGTATGTTAAGACGGCATTACTCCATCTTGGGTATGATCAGTGTTTTTAACAGTCATCATTATATTCTTGTCCCTCGTTTTAAAGGTTCTCCGTATCTGTCCAGTTATTCTTTTTGGTTTGTTTACTGCTATCTTATTTTTTCTCTCGAAGTTCGCGTCGGTCGGCCATTATAACTCCTAAATCTTTTGCTTTTAAGTCTGAATTTCCTGTTCATTTGTAGTATTCCATGGATTTTAGTTCCTCCCTTCTTCCGTATCTTAATACTGTAGTTAAAAGTTCTGTGTTAAATTTAATAGTGTTGCCTTCTGACCAATTATAGATCTGTTCATATCTGTTTGTAGAAATTCTATATCATCTGGGTTTTTCATTTTTCTACTAATTGCAGTCTCGTCAGCAAAGGATGTTACTGTACTGGCATTGGTATTTCATTCGTGTATGTCAGTTAGCACGCTTATGAATAGTAATAGTTAATACGGTTCCTTGTGGTACTGAGCTAAGGACTTCTGACTCTGAGGATTATCCCTTGGACTGTAACGACTTGCTGACGCTCACTAAGGAAATTATATGTCCATTTGCTCAGTTTCACCGCTATTATCGTATATTTCAGTTTGTGTGCTGTGATTTCATGATCACACTCGTCAAACTTATTGGTAAAGTCTGTATATCATCATGGTTATCATTGTTTGCGAGTGTATCAATGTTGTTCTAGTGTTCTGTTAGTTGTGGTTGGCACGATCTTCCTCATCAGAATCCATGTTGGTTATTTTTTTTTCTTTCTGAAAAGGCGTAAAATTTTCTCTAACTCTTCTTTCAAATATTTTGGTGAGATGAGATGCCAGCAACACAGTGGCCTATAGAATTTTACCTCAGATCGATCCCCTTCTTTATAAATTGGAACTATGTTTGCTCTCTCCAGGATAATCTGTATTTCTCCTGTGTTTAGTGGTCTCCATATTCAATATGGTGGGGCTTAATGATTTCAGTCTCGAAGTTCTTAATTGGTGTACCGTTCCGGTTCTGCTGCTGTTTTTTTTTTTTGGTTTCCCTATAGCTCGTGTGATGTCATCGGTTGTGAAATCAAAGTCTGTTATGTTTTCCCTTTGTAATTCTTCTTTGAAGAACGCATTTCTATCGCATTACTATTCTATTTACTTTCCTGAGAAAAAGGCCTCGGCCTTTTCCTGAGGAGTGTAACTCGCTTCCATATTATCAATTGTATGTTGTTCTACCTGCAACCAAAAAAAAGGTCCCAAAACAAGACATCAATTTGAACATTTGTTTTAGTTCTGTATTAATTTTGTAAATTTAATTTCAAATAAATTTTCCTATGAGACCAGACTTATGGGACACCCTGTATAACGATAGAGAATTTTAAACATTTAAATCTTACTAAACAAGTCTTCTAACTTTTAACTCCAACGGCCACAGATACGTTCTTTTTATTTAACGGACAACTTTATAAACAGACTGACACTTTGGCCATGGGATCACTCCTTCCTTAGTGTCCCCCTTTCAAATATTTTATTATACCATCATGAACATCATCTATGGCTACAATAATGCCTCATCTATATAGGAGATACATAGACGTTACTTTCCTTCTTTTTAAACAGAAATCCCATATAGTCGTTTCTTTAATTATTTTAAGTTAACACAGACCTATTGAATTTACGAAAGAAATGGAATTTAATTGCTCCATACCTTCGATATTAATGTAGTTAAACAGAGTAAAATTTGCTACATTAGTGTAGAGAAAACTTGCACAGGATTGGGTACTAATTTCTTTAGTGATATATCTACTGTATATAAAGTTAACAGTATTAAGATTCTAATTTTTCCGTGTATTTCATTTATGTTTCCCCTATTTCTTTCCACCATGAAATAGTCTTTCTTCAGACTTTTTCTGTAGCAGTCTTTTCCCTGGACACCTTTTTTAGACAGCCGTTAAAAAAAAATTCCTTTAAGATCTATCAACTAATTCACAGTAATCAAACTGTTTCTAATAACATTCATTATTCAAGTTCCAAACTACGAGTACAAGCCCACCTACTCGTTCTTGCTTCTTTGTACCTTCATATCGATTTTCGCTTTATATTTACGAACCCCCCTCCATTAAATTATTTTCCTCATAAAGAGAAATATCCTGATGCGCTCATCTCTCATCCGTTGTCTATTCTTTTAAGCGCGTTCGCTATCAGGCGAACTACATTGGCAGCACCTGCCACCAAAACAAACTCGGGATAGATGAGCATCGAGGAGTGTCTAGTCGTACTTCACACCCTTTAAATAAACCCTCAAAAAATCCCCAAGAAGAGATCATTGCCTCGCTGCAGACTACCCCCATTGACTTCTCCCCTTTCCAAATCCTAAACACTCCTAACAACAACCAACTTACCGACCTCTACATTTTAGAATCCTTACACATCCGAAAAAAAAGGTTTTATTGGACTATGGTTTTATGTACCAATATTCATATTTAGAAATGTACTCAGAAGTTTCTAAAGCGAGTTTTTTTTATTACTAATTCCATTTTATTTAATTCCATGGCACAATGTTTTTTTATTCTGATACAGTATTTTTGTATTGTCTTTTACTGTTTTAGATGTTTCAGTTTTATGGATGATGATTGAAAATCATTTCCGAAACGTCTGCATGTTTATACCTCGTCCTAAACAAGAATTAGAAATATTTGAAGTTTCATGTTCATCCTCTCAGTATTTGTTGATATACGATTAATAAATGACTAGTGAAATTAATTGTACATTGTATTGTGCATACACGCAATATAAAACGGTAATTATTCTATTTAACATTTTACTATTAACAAAGTACCAATTTGTTTTAGTTGTGACATATTTAAAGTACGTAGAGGGTATCCGAGAAATAATAACCTTTGGTTAGCTTCCGGCCGAATTGTTCATTCTGACGAAGGTCATGCTTTTCACTACACCTTAGACCTACAGTTTAACGTGGAATCCGAACCACGCCCCACCAGCAGCCCAGCGTCTTAACCACTAGGCCACCCAGGGTACCCAGTTATCTACCAATCACTTTCTTTATTGTGTGGAAGGATAAACAGCTGGGTTTTGCTGCGCACGGCTGCCGTCACCGGGTCTCGATCCCGAGGCCGATGGATTCGTAGTCAGCAACGCTAACCCACTACACCACCACACTCCAAGAAAGTCATATTTTTCTTGTTAAAGAAAATATATGTACAATACACGTGGTTTCATACATTTCCAAACTAAGTTTAGAACATTTCGATATGATAACTATCGTTCGTAGCTACAGTGTGTATTCGACGCTCAAACTTTATAAGAGCGTCAGCAAGTTGCTTATGTGGAATGGGTCCAATTACCTCTGATTCTTTGACGGACTTCTGCCAGATACCTGGATTTGTCATGATACACGAGTCCAGAGAGGTTAAGTCGGGTGATCGAGGTGGCCTATCCAGCACTGAAACGCATCAACATGAATGAGGGTCACCAAAAGTTAACGTTTGATGTGCTCTGTCACGTAACTACATCAATTTTTATTTAAAGATTGTACCGTGACTACAGCGAATTATCTTAATAGACTGCGGACATTTTTCTTCACCTAAGGATATACTGGATGGAAAGTGTAATCTTTCAACAAGATGGGGCGACTTTTCACTATGCCGTTGCTGTTCGCAACTTTCCAGAAGTAACCTTTCCTCAGCGCTGGATAAACTGTGGTGATCACCATGATCATTTGACATAACCTCACTGGATTTTTTTTATCTATAAGGGTATGTTAAAACACTTGTGTAATGTGGCAGGACTCCGTCAAAGAAACGGGTCACTGGATCCATTCTTCAAGAAAATCTTGCTTGCTTGATGCTCTAATGGGGTTCGATCGTCGAACACGCATTGTAGCGATAAATGACTGTCATCTCGTGAAAGTGTTGTAAACTTGGTTTTGAAATGCAAGCAACCATATGGAAAGTAATGAAAACTATGATGTTAATATACACAGACTTTGCAAAAGCGTTCGACAAGTGTGACCATGGAATCATAATACATAAACTGAAGCATATGGGAATAACAGGAGAAGTAGGGAAATGGATGTATAATTTCCTTAGTGAGCGGCGGCAAATCGTTACAGTACAAGGAGCATCTTCATCAGAATCAGAGGTCCTCAGCTCAGTACCACGAGGAAAAGTATTAGCTCAACTACTCTTCATAATCGTGCTAACTGACATAGATGAGGAAGTTACCAGAGACAGCACAGTAATATCCTTTGCCGATGACACAAAGCTCAGTAGAAAAAATAAGAAACCCAGAAGATATAGGATCTCTACAAACAGTCATGAACAAAATCTACAAGTGGACGGAAGACAACAATATGAAGTTTGACACAGAAATTTCAGCTGTTAAGGTACGGAAAAAGAGGACCTAAAATCCATGGAATATTATACCAAAGATGGACAGGAAATTCAGAGAAATTCTAAAGCAAAAGACTTGGTTGTTGTAATGAGTGATGATGCGAAATTTGGAACACAAAATAAGATAGCAGTAAATAGAGCAAAGAGAATAACTGGGCACATACTGAAAACCTTTAAACGAAGGGATAGGAATATAATGATTCCTCTACTGAAAACACTGATCACACCCAAATTGGAATACTGCTCGGTCCTAACATCCCCATATAAAAAAGAAGACATTAGACAACTAGAAAGGATTCAGAAAAGCTTCACAGCCAAGATCAAGGGGTGCAAAGAGCTAAACTACTGGGAAAGGTTACGCGAATTAAACCTATATTCACTGGAAAGGAGGAGAGAGAGAGATACACCATCCATTATTTACACTTGGAAAATAATGGAGAAACTAGACCCTAATCTTACTCTGAACCCTGTAACTCCCCAAACAACGGTGGAAAGTAGAAAAGGAAGACTGTGTCATGTTCCCAAATTAAAGGCTAGACAGGGAACATCCTTAACCCTGAAAGAAAATAGTTTTGTTGTGGGAGGACCAAAACTGTTTAATCAGCTGC
The DNA here is from genome assembly GCA_023014485.1 of Bathynomus jamesi. Taxonomy (NCBI): domain Eukaryota; kingdom Metazoa; phylum Arthropoda; class Malacostraca; order Isopoda; family Cirolanidae; genus Bathynomus; species Bathynomus jamesi. The sequence goes on from JAJOZX010004739.1 coordinate 272,360, forward strand.
CCCAAAGACCTAAGGAACACGAGTGGTGTTGCAGTGGACATCGTGAAAAGAAGATTAGACGCCTGGCTCAGAAGAATCCCCGATGAGCCGATGTTTGCATGGAATGTTCCAGTTTCTCGCAGTCGCCGATGCAAATGCGCA